>VXBT01001289.1:240639-378693 GCA_013400235.1 Oriolus oriolus
TCTTTGTAACACGAGAAGTTTATTTGGATGATTCTTAAGTAATGCAGTTGGAGCACATGAGCAGCACGAGGATCAGCTGCCTTATCTGCTGTCAGGTGGCTTTAATCCAGTGAATTTACTGTGCAGGGCACCTGGTAAGCAGATCATGCTGTGTTGCTTATTTAAATAAGGCCTGCTAATCTCCAAACCTCTTGCCTGGCTAGTCCAACATGTGCTTTCAAAGGATGGTACATGGTAATTAATTACTGCGACCTGGTTTAGTGAGGGTTACAGAAAATCTGAAATAAAGAAGTGAGTGGGTGAAGGCTAAATTCAGTAAAACCAATTGCTTCCCTCTCTATAGGAATAAAGCCATGAAGAAAAATTGTTTATTACCACCTGGGGGAAAAGCAGCTTTTCTCTATTCTTATATCAAACATCTTGTACTAGAACCAAAATTTTGGTGAGCAACAAGAATAACTTCAAAGGCATAGAAAGAGGTCTGAAGGTACAGGAGATGAAAGCAAACAAAGGTTAGGAGGGAAGGAAACGGGTTCATTTAGAGTTTGTGTGAGACAAAACAACAGGGTGAAAATACCGGTCTGATTTTGGTATTTTATCACACAGAAATAATTGTGTGGTAATGTGTAGCTCTTAACTAGGCTCTATAGAATTAAACTTGTATTTAACATTATGGAGTATTTGTATTTTCTTCTGGTTTTTATTATCCATGAAAAAAAATGCTTACACTTCCATATTTATGAGCTTTTACCAAAATAATTTAAGCTTTATAGTGTCATTAAAATTGTTACTCAGTTACATGAAAAGTGTAGGATTTTAAGATTTATGTAGTTTTTAAATGTTGGTTTATATTTGAGATACCACTGAGATCTCAAATCTATTTCAATAAAATCTTTTTTGGCTGAAAGTAACTTTTAAAAGGGTTTACAAGAGTTTGAAGTTACATTATTTGTAGTTTACCAGTTACCAGTGACAAAGCAAAATCAAAGCAAAAGAGAGATGGGCTTTTGGGTCTCTCCCCTGTATATTTTTTGGCCATTGCTTAAAAAACTATTTTCCTCTGGTTGAAGTCAATTTTTAAAAGTCATTTTTAAAAAACCACACTAGTACATGCATAAGATAACCTCTAACACAAATCTCTTGAAAAATAGCAAATCATTAAAGATTTTTGGATTGAATTAAAAAAATTTTTTTTGCACCTAGCACATTTAATTTCCTATTCAGAAGGAAATTCAGGAATGTATATAGATCTAGGCAGGCTTGTCTAGATCTAGACAAGGCTTTTTATCCTACAAAACACTGTTACAGTTACTCATACCCACAGCATTCCCCACTTACCCAATAAAGCCATCATTAAAAGTTCTTCACACACTCTAAAGATTTGAAATGCAAGTTAGACCAATTCCTGAATGTGTACAAACGCAATCTCTGGTGGAAGGAGAGGTTGAAATGCTTGTTAATACTGTATTAAAAAAAAAAACCCAAACCCAAAAGCTAAATATACTTCATCTAACAGTTTGTTTTTTCTTTTTTCTCTCTTTTCCTTCTCCAAAAATGCCTCCCTAGTAGCAGGAGAGCTTGGAATTAGAGGTGGGATAACAAAATGCTGCAGAGGAGGGTGCTGCCTGTGGTGAGGCATTCACCTTTGAAAGCAGGTACACTTCCAGCCTAACTTCCTTTCAAAGAGAAACAGAGGAATATCTGATTGCATTAGCAAGGGTGATACTGTCAAATCGACTTTAGAATTGTCTTTGATGGTTTGCTGTCCTTAGGATATAAATCGGGCGAGGATTTGCTAAAAAGTAGCAAAGCTGTCTGTGTATTGTTTCCTTTCTTATTTTTGTGCTATTGTGTGCAATGTCAAAATTTTGGAGGAGTGTTTGGCTATGTAGGATTTAGCCTGTGGATAAGGATGCCCTTAATTTCGTTTTGGAGTTAATGAGCTGGGAGGGGCTCCCTCCAGCTGGGGAGCAAAACCTTTCAGACCAGGAAGAGAATGCTGCCAGCTGTCCCTTCCGTGAGTGGTACGATTAGAAAAACTCCTCTGTATGCTCCAGTTTCCAGAATTTAAGTGGGAAACAGCTTTTTGTGCTCCTACACAATAGCAACAGAATGTCAATAATCAATAGTGATTATCCAGAATCTGGGATGGGGGGCAGAAATGGTTACCTATGCAGAAAAAAAGATATTTGAATGCATTTTGCTGACTGTGGTGTTTATTTCATACGCGTCATGTTTAAAAGGGGTATTTTTGGATATGAGATGAGGTGTCCACTTCCAAGTAATGTGTGTGCCTCATGCTGAACGTTCTAGAAAGTCCCTGAGATGCTGTCACATGAGCCCCAGCACACGTGGCAAGGTGATGCTGTGAGTACACACATCAACCCGTGCTCCCAGTACAACTCCAGGCTTAAAAGAGGGAACAAGCTGGGAGATGGTGATGTGGCCTTGCTTTTTAGTGGTTGCCTTTGTTACCCAGAGGGAGCTGGGACTCACGCTGGGAGGTGGGTGGAGGAGTTCACGTGGGAAAACCCAGGTATGGGCAGGGAATGTAAATGAGCACTGCGCCTTCCTAACATGGTTTGTTCAGCCTCTCGGAAAATTTAGGAGATGATAATGAGTATTATTTGATTACATTTTCTAGACAATATCCCACTGACTTTGTTTATTAGTTTTGGAGTTTGATTTGTATTTATAACAAAGTGTCTACCCTGCTATCTTAGCACTTGATAGCAACTAAAATGCAAACAGCAGAAATTATCATAATAAATGTTTACAGCTTATTGTCAATTCTATAATCAAAATGAGGTCAGCCAAAAAAAATTCAATGGCTCTTTGTCTTCAAATGCCACCCTCCGGAAAAGCAGATTTAACATATAGAATTTATGATACAATATATGTATTGTTCTTGAAAAGTTGTGCTCAAATGCCTTCAGCATTGACTCATTTCTAACAAAATTCTTCTTTGAAGGGTGATAAAACTGTGTTAATGTTATTAGAATTTCTTTGGAACATTACATTTAATGTTAATTGGCATAAGTTTTTTGGAATGACAAAGGAGGTGGCCTGGGGGAATTTAATTACAGGTTCTTTCCTCGTTTCCACTTCCATTTGAAACGTTACATATGAAAAGCATGATTACCTTCTTTCACTTGTTTTTATGTGTATGCAAGTTGCCTACCTCTGGACAAAAGCTGTGACAGCGAGCCTGTCATTAACATTTTTGAAGGAATGTGTTCGAGGAGAAGCAAGGATGTGATGGGCAGCTGAACTGCTCAGGCTTTTGGGAAGCATCCTTGGTAGTCTTACTGTAATTACAGCAGGTGAGCAGCTCTATCCTTGTAGTGGGCTCAGTGTCCAGTGACCAAACACGAAGAGAGGAAGCAGAGAGGGAGGGGAAGAAAAAGTCACAAGTTTTCCCTCTTTCATTCTGTCAACCAACAGCAGGTAGGGAGGGCAGCTGCTCTGCTGAAGTACAGCCTTTCCCACTCCAACAGGACTAAGAACTTGAGCTGAGCTAAGCTCATCACATGGCTGAGTATGGGAAGTTAAAAGTGGAATGTTCATGGTGGCAAGTTCAAGAACTGGTGTTCACACCTCCAGCTGACGTGCGCCTCTGGCACACTGAATTTACTGCCCACTGTGTCTCCTTTATAGCAGAAACCACCATTTTATTTCACAGATATGGGAGTAAAAGGTGACAAAAGGAAATAATTTCTTTTTTTTTTTTGGAAAAGCTTTTTCTTTGGACCCCTGCAATATGGTAAAGTTAAAAAATTGTGCTTCAAGAAGATGCTGGCTTCTGGCAGGTGTTACTTTGCTCACCATTGTCCTTGTAAAGAATGAGTTCTTCTTCTTCTCAACTTTGTGCTTTTTTAGGAAGAGGAGGCTGTGTTTTTAGAGGAAAGGCAAGAGAGTGTATCTCTTACCTTTGTATTTAGAGTAAGTTTTGAGCTGCACAACACGTAGAATTTGATAGCAAATCTTAAAGTTTCAGTGCAACCCCCAGCTTCTTTTGTGCCTTAAAAAAACCATTTAGGGACTTGATGTATATGCAGTTGTCTTCAAAGACATATTTCATATTGTGATAGGAAATAGCAAGTGTGCAATGGAAGAGTTTCCCAAGAAGCTGAATTCTGCTGCAGTCCAAAGTAGGACTTTCATTTTAGAACACAAAAGATACTGTAAAACATCTGAGTATTAGGATTGAACTGAGAGAAGCAAACATCACTTTAAAAAACCTTTATTCATATTTTTTGACTGCAGATATGACTGAATGAAGTTGTTTTGTAGAAGCAATGAATAAAGCTGAATGCAGGTCATTGGGGGAGTAGGCTGGAGCCAATATTTACATTTGGGAAGCTGCTGCCTTTTTTTTTTTTGAAAACAACAACAAAACTACAAAAGTGCAATAGGTTTTAGTGCTTTTTAGAGACTACCATAAGAAACCCCATTTTTATTGGTAAGAATGTGCTAAAACATTCGATCTCACTGCCTTTGTCATTAATGAAGATATTATAATTGAAGATTAGGATAGTCTTGTCCTAATGTCTCCAATGAATGCCTCTAGAGCTTCCCCTTATACACTTTCCCAGTCCCTAATTGCTATTACACCACTGATGACAGCAGCAGTTTTATTTCAAGGTTGAATTGGGGCAGTTTTGTTCATATTCCAGCCATGTGGTTTTGCTGGCTCACTTTAATCCCCCTCAAGGTATTTAAATACACCTTAAGATAGGGGGAAATTCTGCATTGTTCCACTGCACCCTGTGGATCTGTGTCTCCATCCCCAGTGCTGGATTGACCTTTCCAGGCTGTGTA
This sequence comes from Oriolus oriolus, assembly GCA_013400235.1. NCBI lineage: Eukaryota > Metazoa > Chordata > Aves > Passeriformes > Corvidae > Oriolus > Oriolus oriolus. Next base: position 245,461 of record VXBT01001289.1, read on the forward strand.
GCTTTTAGAAGCTGAGTTTCCAACAAAATGCTTCCAGGAAGAAGCACTGGAGAACCTGAGTGACATCAACAAGACACCCTACTACAGGCAACCAAAACGAACATGTGTAACAGGCATTGGCAGCAGGTGTGAATAAAATTCCTAGCCAAATGTCACAAAGAGTGATATCAAGCTCATGGAGCCAACAAAAAGCAAAATCTGTTTCTACTGAAACCCCTTTGAGCAACTCCACCTCTCCACCTGAGTCTGTTGTTAAACCTTGTGAGCATCCTGAGGGGTTTTTTTCAGTCTTCGGCCTTCTTCCTGCAAAAGGTGGTTTGTGCCAGCTGGGGGGGGGGGGCACAGCTAATTTGGGGCTGGACCAGGTTTTTGAATTGAAGCACAATCTTCACTTTTTTTCTTGTTTGCTGTCTCCAGTGCCTTCATTGTGATCCCTCCAAATCCGAGTCCTGACAAGTGACAATATCATAATCTCCAAAGAGAAAGGCTGGCAGGGCCCTCACCTGTGGTGTTCAAACTGCATCATGCAAACCAGTGAGATTTCATGAAAGAAATATGTGTAGATATGGAGGGACTGAAACAAGGAGTGTGTCCAGTTGTGTGGAGGGGCTCAGCTCAAACCTCCAAATTCTGCAGAGGGTTTGCCATACAGAAAGGTGCCTTCTGAAGAGCCTGAGTGAAAGCTCAGCCTTATTAAAATCCAGGGATTGCCACTCAAAATGGGATCTCAGAGTTCATTCCAGGTGTCTCCACAGCAGGGACGCTGCCTGTCCACAGGGGAAATACAACAAAAGTGAACTTGGAGCTCGAGTGACTTTCCCACCACCATGACCAGTGGTTCTGAAACAGATCAGACGGGATTAAAAATCGGCAGTATTAACTCCAGGTGACTTCAATGAACTCTGCTAATTCTAGAAACGGTGAGGAGCTCAGCACTGCTCCTTGCTGGGGTAGACAGAATGACAGTGTTTGCAGAAAAAATTAGCAGCTGCTCAGAGGGGAGGGCAAAAGTCTAAGGAGAATGGCTGTGCATCACTTTCATTCTTCTTGTCCATGAAATCTGAAATAGCTTTCAGTTCTTGCTATTTTTTTCTTCCTAAATGCCAGGTTAATATTGTTTTGCATCTCCTTCTTGACATTTCATCTTTTTAGAGAAGGAAGATGCACTTTTCAGGCCCAGTGTGAAAACAGTGCTAACCTGGAGCACACACACCTCCACGAAGCTTTTGGAAAACAGGGCAGTTGTGCTGTGCCTGTGTGGCAGAGAGCACCTCGGAGCCTTTGGCCCAGGGAACACGTCTGATGGGGAAATAATTTCTCCCTTTTCTTTGCTCAGGCAGCTCTGTTGTGAAGGATGACTCCCAGGAAGGTAATCTGTCTTCCAGGCTCTGAGCTAAAAGTGGGCAGGATCCTATTGATTTTTTGTGGGAGCTGGATGGGCTCATAAAGGCACATTTTTTAGACATAATTTTCTACTTTCAGCTCTGGTCAGTGCTTTCAAATACTTGAATTTCATCAAATCAAGAGTGTTTTTGAAGAGGGTATAGTTTTTACTAGTTCTGACTGCATGATCTTGAACAAATCGTGCAGGCAGGAGCTTCCTATTTTATATCTTTTGGTCCATTTTCAGGTGACATCAATTAACTATTTGAATTTTCAAGGTGTCAGACACCCCCAGGGTAACAATCCCATGCTTCGAAACCAGGAGAGGATTTCTTCTTCACTAAGCAGAGTTTGAAGGACTGTCCCATGTGCTTCTTGTTGTACACATCTTAAGGTTATAGTGGTGAGTAAGGATGTGCAAAACCAGAGCATTCTTTGCACAGGGAGCTTGAAGGAGTGTGGCAGCTGCTCACAGAAGAAAACCGCCCCTGCAGGGTGGCAAGAAATGTCTCTGTTTTAGCTTTTCTTAGTGGAAGAAGCCAACTGAAAGATCTCAGAGGTACTGCTCCTCCAGAAGATGTAAGCAGCACCTAGGAGGATCCCTAGCTTCTGAAGTCTTGTAGCTGGTTTTTTGCCTTTCTTGTCATAGAGTGGTTAACAGGCTTTATGCTCTTTACCACCAAAATCTCACAACATTTGTATGAAATTGGTGTCATGTGTGTTATGTGCTCTGAAAAATAATACGCCTTGGGGTTGGGAATAAGGAAGGAGTGGAAATGAGACACCGAGCAAACTGAGAGTCTTTTTGAACAGATAAATTTGAAAATTCAAATCTTTCAGTGTGGAAAAAACTTACCTGCTTTTAGTAAGAAAAAAGCAACCCCAAAACCAGAGTGAAACTCTTGCTCTGCTGCACGTTCTGGCTCTAATCATACAATTCCTTTGCAGGGGCCTGCCTTGCCTCTCCTTGATGTCAGGAGGGAAAAGCTGCAGCCCCCCACAGCTCGGGAGAGCCCATCCATGCCCATGTTTGAACCTGTCTCAGTTCAGCCAGGCCTGCTAAGGATTTATCTTCAAAAGTTTAAAGTACCACTGAGGCTTCATACTGGCACAAATGTAAGCCCACTGGGATTTTAGCTTGTGCAAAATTTGGTGCTGGAGTGCCTGGATAAATGTGTGTTTGAGCTGTGGCATCTGAAAGAGCATGTTTGTATAATGCAATATCCTGATTTGTCAAAGGAGGGAACATATTTACTGGGATACTGCAGGAGTCAGGTTAATCTTTGTGCATCCTTAAATCCTCCTCTGAATCCCTGCAAGACTTTGGGCTCAAAGACCCCTGTGCTCAGAGTGCTGCTATGTGAAGGCAATCATCCATAAAGTCTTTTTATTTATCATAGACAAGGAGTTCCCATCAGAAAATGATGCATTTAGAAAAGTAACAGAAAACCTAAATTTATGCAGGGTAGCAGTTTTGAAGTAAGCAGGCAGTCTAGACACTTACAGCTGTTACATAAGGATGCATTGAGGACTCATTAATATTTCACTAAACAATAAAATGTTGTATATTAAAGTATTAAAATATAATGTTATCCATTTAGTTGCCTTGCAATGGGAAACAAACCACGAGAAGGCGTCTCATAGGAAAAAAACCACCAGAGTAGACTTGAAAATTACTTTACATGTAAAAAAAACCTTGTGGGTAAACTTTGTGGGTTTGAAAAAGATGCTGGATGGGAGAAGGAGAGCAGTTTTCAGGGTCTGTTCTGGTTTTACAGCCACACATATTTACACTATCCATTGTAACCTGGGATAAACCCACGACAAGTGATTTGTGTGTGCTCACACTGGTTGTGGCAGGCACGTTGAGGGGCCTGCTGCTGGCTTTGTGCAGAGGTTTGGGAAGCCTTATCATTTATGTGTCACTAAATGTTATGTTTGGTCCCCAGTCAAATGAGTTTTTGAAAGTGCAGTTGTAAATTTGGACTGAGGCAGCTGCAGGCTTTGAAGGGGTGATGCTTGAAGGAATTGGGGTGCTTAGCTGGCTCTCCAAATCCTTTCTCTGTGCCTTGGAAAAGGCAAACAGCCAGGGAGAGTTTCAAATTGCAGTTGGTTGACCCAGGCTGGATGCCAGATGCGCCACCCCTGTACCCACCCTGCTACCAAAACCTGGCCACACCAACCTGGTTCCCATATACACGAGGTATGCTTATTTCCATTTACAGAAACCAAAGCAAAAAACCCAGGAAAACCCCAACAACATCAAACCACCAGGAAATACAGGTAAAAAGCAGCCTCTCTTCTTGGCTTTGGAATCACACTAAGCAGTTAAGAAGAATGGCAGCCTTTCAGATAGGGCTGTTCTCAGTAGGTCTTGAGATACTATATGAAAAAAAATCTGTGTCATCAAGGTTTAGGCAGAAAAACTGAGGCAGTGCAAATTCTTCCCCTGCCAAGTTTCATCTCAGGCTGTGGGGGTGAGGGATAAGGTGACTGTGGCTGTATCTCACTTGGCTGTTGAGGGAACCAGCCTGTGCATCAGGCCTGCCAACAAGAGTGCTTGCTGTCAGGAAATTTTGATTTGCATTAGCAGTTCCAAATAAAATAAACTCCAAAATTAAAGCCCTCAATACAGAGAAATGATGGGGTGCCTTAACTGAGGTATGGTTCTAGTTTAACTGGGGAATGGCTATACCAAAATCTTCTAGGTTACACATGTGTATGAATTTAGATCAATGCAGGGGTGTGTCAGTCCTTGAAGTAAATTTTGGTGGGGTGAAAACCTTGATTATATCTTGGGTTTTGGCAATGAATTTCTTTGAAAGGGTGGAAGCACTTAAATTAATATTATTATAGCTCTTGTAAGATGCTTTTCATCAGTGTTTCAGAGTAAAAGTGTTCTGTAAAGTGCTTACACAGACAACTGATTACAATCAAAGCCTCTCCTTTGAATTTGAATTTAAGGCGTGCCAAATATGACAAGAGGCTTTTACTTTGTTATTGATACACGTTTTTTGATGGCTGACATCAGCCTATAGCTGTTTAAGAAACTGATTTCCCAGAGTACATAAATGTTTTATGTGACTCACAGCCACATTCTGGATAATGTAATATTAATTTATTGTTGGTTTAATTTTGTAATAATGGTGATAAAGTTGTGTTTGGTTTAACACACAAACAACTTAAGTAAAGATGCCTATTGTTTAGTTGTATGAGGTATTGGTATATTTTAAATTTAACTTTTTAACTAATGTCATGGCTATGTACATTGAAAGCCCAGTGTCGGTTGTGTTTAAAGCTGCAACGAAGGCAAATGAGGATTTCAACATTTAATTCTATACAAGATGTCCCTCAAATGTAATTAAATCTGATCTCACTTGCAGACAAATGAATAATTCATGGCGTTTAGGCATAATCAGGTTATGAACTTTCTTAAAATCTCAGATGATGTGCAAAGGTTAATCTTTATATTAAAAGAAGAAAAGCTGGGATAGTTGTATCGCCAACATGAAAATCCAGGTTGCCTAGGATACCATATTAAAGAGACAGAAAGTTCAGGATATATATATATATACACATCCTCTCTGTACAGAGTCAAACACGACCTGGTATTTATTTAATCCAGTAGATGTATAGATTTTTGTGTCTGAATAACTCATTATTTTCTCTTGAAAAACACAACATCCAGTGGAGCTGGGGAAGCTGAAGAGGGAAGGGAGAGTGCTGGGGAGCTGGAACCGAAAAACAGAAGTGGCAAACATCCAAGAAGGCAGAAGGAGAGAGAGAGCCGTGAGGCTGGGAGGAGCAGCAGATGCCTGGCAGGTTTAAAGACGCCTGATGTAGATAAAGAGAAATTAAACCGATCAGCCTGTCGTCTGCCTGCAGCGAACGGTGAGGATTACAAGGGCCGGCAGAGGTGTCCCTTTCCCCCGTGTGCTGCCCAAAGGTGTTCCCAAAGGCTGGGGCTCCCCGCCGCATCCCGGCGCGGGCTGGGGACACCGGCACCGCCCGCATCCCGGGGGTCGCTCGGCCGCGGCCCGCGGCAGCCTGGGGGAGCTCTTCCCACGTCGGAAAAACACAACCCGGCATGGGGGGGAATCAGTTGCCTCTCAGGAAGGAGGGCTCGGGTGTTCCCGGTCGCCACCAGCTGTTACCGCAGTGCCCGTGTGCTGGGATGTCCGCAGGCAAAACCACGGACCGCTCCTTGCATCCACCCGGGCATCTCCGCCGGGGTTCTCTGCTGTGCTCTTTCACCCAGCATCTCCATTCCCTTTTGTTCTCCTCCTTGCTGCTCTTGGGAATCACTCACTTTGGATACATCTTTCCACCGCCGATTGGATTGAATACATCCAAGCGAGTTCCCAGTGAGAAAGATGTCACGGTTTGCTCAGCTAAGCAACAAATAGATCTTTCATTAGAAATGCGTAGTAACCATGAGAGAAGTAATACACACTGGAACAAAATGTGTTATCTTTGGGATACTGGCTTGAAATAGCAGCATGCTTAGTATCTTAGAGGGGAAAATGGGCTTTGCAATAGTAAATCTCAGCTCTGACAGCGCTTGCCCTGTGTGTTACAGAAACCCCACATTTTCTGTAGCACGCCATGCAAATTTGCAGGAGCTGTGCCATGAGAAACACCAGTGCAGCCCTGCCTGGGATCTCCAGCTGTGCTCGGAGACCTGGAATTTATCTAGCCTTGTTTGTCTGTGTTTTTGCAGGAACATGTGGACATTAATCCCTGGAGCCCCCCCTGCTCAGGCTTTCCCACAAACCAGCTTTAGAGGGTTCCCTGTTCTGCATACAGATGTTAGGAGTGCCAGCATGACATCCTGTCTTCCTCTGTCATCCAACAGCCCAGGAACCCAGCTGAAAATGATTTTAACCATCCAGTTTCCAGCATGGTTTTGTACAAATAAGTTATTTTTGCTGATATGTTGGGGGTGTCCACCACCATCATTTTTTTTTTCCCCCCCCATATTTTTAGGCCAGCCATTATTTCTGCCTGCAGCCTGTTGCTGACTGAAGCTGGCAGCACTCAGCAGAGGCTGCTCACAGTGCTCAGAGCTGCATGTGCACTGGACATATTTGCCCGAGTCAGCTGAGCCCCGCAGTGAGGAGCACTGTCACCCAGGGGCTTCCTTCAATTTCTCCCATTTCCCACTTATTGAAAGGGACTTTGTTTGCACCTGTGTCAGCAGCAGAGCCCTGCAAATTCAGGGCTCCTGGTTTATGTGGGCTGAGCTCCGCTGCCTCTGCAGATTGGGGCGGAACTGACATTTTTCAAGCAGGAGTGAGGTAGTTCTGATACTCTGCTCAAAAAGCCTCAGCGACATGTAGAAGCCCTGCACCAGTGGTCTGGAACTTCACTCCTGAAGAAGGCAAGATCCTGCTGCAGTGATAGAATGTTTGGAAATAATAAAAAAGCTGAGTTTGCTCCAAAGAGACACAACTTACTGCACTATGCTGGGCCTTGGCTACTCCTCTGCAATTTTAGAGCAAAAGCCACTCATTTGCTGATGAAAGTAGTAGAGAGAAGGTGCTCTGACATTATAATGTTGGTAATTTGCTACAGACTGTACCTGCCCAGCTGGGCTATCCAATTTCTTGCTGAGGGAGCTGAAAAGACAGGTGACCCCAGTGAAATGTGCCCTGGCATGCCTGGAAGGGAATTTGGGCGAAACATTTAAAGCCAGTTATCTCTGAGCCCAGAAAGCTGAGGTTCTGAGGTCAGCTAAGCCACCCAGTGATGAGACAGTTTAGCACCAAATCCCTGTGCTCTAATTTAATGTGGAGCCTTATCTCAGTGTGAAGCCTGCTACCCACTCCTTTTTCAAGGAGCACAGGGTTATTGCTTGGGATACCACCCATGGGGGGGATGGAGAGCAGCTGCACCAGGCAGGGGGAGTATGAGCAAATGAGCTCATACCGCTGTTTTCTCTCTTCTCTCTGAGGGTGCTGCTGCCATGGGCTGAGTCAGTTGTTCAGGTTACATGGATTAGTGATTGACTGATTAATTAAAAGCCTTACTGACAGTCCAGGAGTTCACCAAAAGCCACAGTCCTGTCTCACCTGAAATACTTGCTCAAATACCAGTGTAAGGAATAAGGTTTATTTTATTAGCCGTTTCTGCTACAGAAGCCTGGGGGAGGAGGGGTGCAGGCAGGGGTAAGAAACCTCCCCAGAGATTCAGGATGGAAACAGAATGAAAAATAATCTCTACAGACATCTTCGTAAGAGAGTCACGGGACAAAATTACTCTGGCCTGGTAGCAAATGCACCTGTGTCCTATACATTGTACAGGGAAGCTGTATTTTGGGGCCTGTAGCTTCTTCTTTGAGGTTTTATTACCTTTTGTTTGTTTAGCCATCCTTGCTTTGGAAACTGCTGTGCAGTTAACCCTCAGCCCAGAGCAGCCTTTGCACAGGACAGAGATCCTGTTGTTTATCTGGCTTTCAGAGGTAACAGTTTCTGTAAACTGCCTGCTGGCATTTTATCCTCTGACTTTTTAGCACTCACAAGAAAATTTTAATCCGAATCTTTTCTAGATCCTAAATAATAGGAAGGGAAAGCTGCACCAGGGCTGTATTTGCTTTCTGAAGCTCATTGCTTGATGTCCTGGAATGAATTTTAAATCTGTATAAATCGGGGATGCTGGTGGTGCCCTACACTGACCATTTGTCTGAAGTGCAGAGTGGAGTCGTATCTGAGGAACACAACTCCACATGAGAGAGGCCAGGAGCAGCCATGAGTGAATGCTTGGATGTGTTTCTGGACTAAGATATTTACTGTATAATGACCCCATTCTATACTGAAAAAAGAGTATGCGGTAAATAATTTTGAAGTACTTCAAACCCAGCTATTGTGCTGATTCTCAAAAGTACAAATATGCTCTCTTGTTCGTACTTATCTTCTTAGAACTGTAGGCATTTATGGAGTGACCATCTGTGGCAAGAAACACGTTTCTCATCTTGTCAGTTCTTTTCTTCCTGGCCTCTCAGAGCTAGGATTTCAGAACCCTTGTGCTTGGCACGTTCCTGAATTTGTTATGCTTCTTTTTGTGCCTGGAATTGCATTTTTAATATCTTGGCAGATGGTGTCCAAACACGTGTGAGTTTTACACTCATGGTTCCCCTGTTGCCTGTTGGGCATTTGTTCTGAGGAGCATTTTTTTCCCCAATTACACCACAGTGCAGGGATCTTTTTGCCCCTCTCCCCGGCAGTAGTGAATTTTTCAGTTTTAGATAATGCTGCACAGCTTGGAAGGTGGAAAGAAGCACCGACCTTCAAAATTGTGCCTGTCCATTTAATTTTTTTTTTTCCCCCTCTGAAGAAGGAGCACTTGGTCCTCAAGCAGCATTTGTTCCTCAATGGTTGCAAGTTCAGGACTTGGAGGGGAACTGAGCCTGCCCAGTTTGCATTTCGGAGGTAGTAGAGGCAACAGTAATGTGCAACCTTATGTAATTGTGTTACAAGTTTTAGGGTGGGGGAGGAAATTAAGGGAGGTCCGAATAACCCTTGGTGTGATGTAAGTTCTGCTGAGCTGTTGATCTCCGTTACCCACAGGAGAGGACAGCTGGCCCAAAAAGCAGTGACTTCTATGAAGCAGAGTCAGATTTGGCAATGCCTACGAGTGGGCAGCATTCAAAGGCAGCTCTTGAGTTGCTGGTTGTCACAAGGAGAGGTGTGGATTGTTGGATGATTATCCTGAATCAGAGCAACGTTGACCAACGTAGGAATCTGTTTGTTAGCTGTTAGTAAATGTTAGATTGTACTTGGAGTGAGCATTTAAGCTGATTTAACACTTATTTTCTAGTAGCTTGGCCCCACAGCAGCCAGAAATGTCTCAGCTTTATTTCTTTTTTCCCTTAAATTATGTCAGGCGAACTGTTTGGGGTACCTAACAGAATTTGCCTCTTCTCCATGAGTCATTCCAAGACTGGAAATGTCTAGAGACCGGAAGATTAAAATATCTGAACCTGCCATTTCACTTGCAGGGCCCTCTCCAGTGGGTTTTTGGGGGTCTCTTAGACCTGTCAGATCCCATACACCCTGGCACCTGCAGTTCCCAGTGATGGTGGACACTGCCCTGGCAGCGCAGCAGCATTCTGTCCTCAGCTGCTGCTTTTCCTTGGGTATAATTAGAGTGCCAACATAGGGAGAATCAGCCCCTAGAGCCATATTTGCAGACCCAAATTAATTTGCAAAGTAAGTCAGGAAATTTACAGAAAAGCTCCAAAGCTCTGAGGGAGGGTGAGGAAAATCCACGACGCCATGATGTTAAAGCAAACTGCAGTCCTTTACCAAGGGGAAAGGGATTTTTACCATGCCTATGTAGGTACTGTGTAAAATTCAGATACAGTCAGTAGAACGTGGTCTTTAAAACCTCACCAGTATTTCAGTCTTTTGAATTACTTCTCTCCAACCTCTATCACCTTGAGTACTGCCAGTGGTGGGATTAACTCCTTGTGACTCTGAGCATGCAGCAATGATCAGGAGAGCTGTAGGGAGGCTTAGTTGATGGAAGGAACTGGTGTAGAGCTATGGAATTAAAATTCCCTTAATTCCTAAGAGATTGGAGTGTGCATAAATGGCCAGTTCAGAAGGCTTCATGCAGGCTAAGGAAATGGGGATGAACAAGAGCAAATATGACTTGGGCTCTTTTGATAGCGTGTTTCTTTTCATGAGTTCTTGACATCCAGTTGGTCTGTGATTACTGTGGTTGTGTTGGCCTAACCAACCTCTGGCTATGCAGCTCTGTCTTCTCCTCCTGGATGAAAAGCTTGCTCCTATCATCCCTGTCCACACCCTGCCCTCATCATGGAACACAGGGCAAAATTTATCCCATTTTTCTTTGCAGTATCCTTTTGCATACTGGAAGGCTCTTTCTCAGCTCTCTTCTATCTTCCTGACATTAAAACCCAAGTCCTTCCTGACATTAAAACCCAAGTCCTCTGATTAACCCTATGAGACCATGTTTCCTAAAATCTTGATGTTTCTTAGTTGGAGTCTCTGGATGCTTTCTCATTAGTGTGTATCTTTTGTGAAGGGTGATCCTCAGAAACAGACACTATTTCAGGTGAGAATTAGCACGAAACCCCAGGCTTCATTCTCAGAGCAGTTTTTCCATCAGTAATCTGGTGGAGAATCCCCTCTGTGAGGCTGTTGATGGGCACATCAGGTGAGAGGCTGTGGGGACTGTCTTGGAGGGGGAATTGAAATTGTACACTTCAGCTGGAATAATATTTCATTTTTAAATTAAATGAATTTATTTTTATTTATTTCAGTTTACTCCAAGCTTACTCCACGATGTTTTAGCTCAAGGGATGATTTGATGTGTGTCTGCTGTGTGTACTGGGGAGGAAAAGATAAAATTGAGTGAGTAGTCAGCATTTCTGCAAATCTCTTCACCTGTGAAAAGCCATTGCTAAAAATGCTTTTCAGTACTCCCTTTGTAATCTTGCAAAGAGCAGGCTGATACAGCAATAGCTGCATCTCCAGGAGGCATGATGATTTTCTTATGAAAGAGTAAATCAGAAGAAATGCAATTTGTCAGCTTGCCCCCTGAAGCTGGAGCAGGGTAATTTATTATCAGGTGGCTTGGCACTCTGTGCTCTTGAAATGTACAGGAAACAGAACTTCCCTCCAGTTTTCCCAGTTCTGGCTGTTTTCAGTGGATGTGCTCCCCATTTGTGTTCAGGCAGGAGCAGACCAGGTCATGGCCTGAATGTGCAAGGTAAATGCTGGTTGCCAGTGCCTACACTCCTTGTTTTCATGTCAAGTCAAATGCCAGTCCCCTATTGGCAGGGAGGAGGAGGGCGCTTTTCCTGAAATGACCTTTAATTGTGTGCATCCATTCCCTCTGCAATGAAGACTGAAGTGCTCTATTTACCAGTGACTTTACACAGCAGCCTGACGTGGAGCTGCCTGTGATTCTGTGGTGCTGTACTCTGTTCCCACTACGAAATCCATTATATCCATTTCATTTTAATGCGCAGGGATTGCCGTGGCGCTCAGCCTTCTACAGAATTAGCTCCTTTTTTAGTTCAGAAATCACTTCTATGAGAGTGCAAAGCTGCCTTGCACAGCCTTATCCACTGTACCTGAATAATGGCCCAGAGCCTGCTGCGCTTCAGATCCTCAGAAATTCTTGCTGAGCAGCAAAGTATAATTCTTGCACTTAGCATATTTTCCCACTGTCATTAGTTTATGTCCTATTGAAATGAGTTATCAGAATGCTGGAAGTTATTATGTGTCTGGCCTGATAGCTCCTGCAGGTTTCCAGCACCTGGGAGGTTTCTTGGCATAGGCACTGCTTTACTTTGTGTGCTTATTTTCATTTGTAAACAGAGAGCTGGCTCTTATGGCGGATGCGTTCCGGGTTTAACTGGAAAACTTGATAGTGGTGTTCATAGTAAGGGTAGACATGCTTCCCAGCTGGATTTTTGTAGTTCTCTTTCCACCTTTTCTTTCCTTACACAAAATGACTTAATGGGACCCCCTCTATTACTGTTCAGCAGCCAAACTTTAAAGCGAAAACTCTCAGATTCTCATTGTAACAGTTTGTCTGCTTAGCCCAGCTCTGAGAAGTCATTACTCTATGGTAAACAAATGCCTTCTTTTTCTGTTGCTGGTTTCTTTTTTTTTTCCCCTCCAGAGAGTGCACTTACTCAGCCTGTTTGCTGTCACTTTGAAATGTCAGAGATGCCATTTGGACATTACTTTGCAGGAAAACAATGACAGGTCAAGAAAAACCCACAGGTTTTAAAGAAGCAGAGCTCTAGCACAGTCCAATGTTTCTCAGTGTCTGAATGACATCAGGTACCAACTGAGACAAGGATATAAATTTCACAGTAACAAAGAGGAGATGGGTGAGCCAGATGGTGCTGTACCATCTCACCTGTTTCAAGGCTTTTTTTATTCCACATTCAGCTTGAAGGATAATTCATGGCATGAATATTGACTGTTGTCAGTAAATCAGTAAAGGGTTGAAAGCTATTACTGTAAATGTCTACTTCTGCTTTTTGAGTAGGATGGACACCCCCCTAACCTGAATGGGCCAATAAACATATAATTGGTGCAATCCTAACAGAGATTGATAGAATGGTCAGGGTTGGAAGGGGCCTTAAAGATCCTCTAGGTCCAACCCTTTTGCCATGGGCAGGATGGGTGTTTCTGTCACTTTATTTAGCTCTACCAAATACCTCTGAAGGTCTTTCAGTGTCTTTAAACCCTTTTCTTTTTAACTGAAGACTAAAATAGGGAGTGAGTGCCACTAGGAAATGAGTGTCCAGGTAGGGAGCAATTACATATATGAGCAGTTTCAAGAAGTGGGTGGGTGTAACTTGAGGTATTTTTGTTTTGAAGAGTTTGAAGTCTGGTTTGTCTCTGGCCAGCACAGCCTGAGATTTAAAGGGAGGATGTGTTTGCTTGCCTGGCCCCGTGGCTTCTGCTTGCAGGAAAATAATTTTTATTAGCTATAGAAGAGGGGGAAAAATGATTTCCTTGAGAGCAGAAGAGAATTTTTACGTGGGGCAAAGAGGAGAAATGTGTTTGACAACTTTTGAAGTGCTGGTTTGATAGATGGTTATGTCTGACCTTTGTCCGCAGAGGTGCTGAGAAGAAAGTGAACTGGTAGCTAAAATCTCAGGAGAAACCAGTGGAAGAAGAGGGAGAGAAAGGAGCTTCCGTCCAGGGCTCTTGGCAGCCTCCCCAAGGCATGGCAGCAGTGCTGATGTGCCAGAGGCACAGCTCCAGCCTGTCCCTGAGATCCTCCCAGGCTTTCCCAGCCAGGGCAAGAAATCCAGTGTTGGTCAGCCCAGCTAGTCTTTGAAGTTTAAAAGAGGGAAACAGGGGAAGAAGCAAGAAAGAATTGCTAGAGAGCTGCAGTGTGTGCACGAGTATGTATCTCCTGTGGGAAGTTGTACTGGAGTCTGGTGGCAGCCAGTGGAGGTGGGATGGTTTCAGGGTGGAACAAATGACTGGGATGAGAGGATGTTGTAGTAAATCTTGGATTTCTGTGGGTAACGGAGTGGCAAGCAGTGATTAAAAACTACTCCTCTAAATCTGTCTGATCTCCCAAATGATTTGCCACAGCCCTTCTTTCCCTCAAGCATTGCTTTGTGTTTCCCAAAAGCCCCCTCAAAAGTGGGATGGGCTCAGAAGTTGCTTTTAGTTAGCAATGAGATCTGATATCTGATTCCCAAATTGTTGTCTCTGAATTTTCATCCTCTTGTATTTTGTGTTTCCAGGGGCTACATTAATGTAATGTGGCAGTAAACCTTTTGTCTACACTAATTTGATCATCTAGTTTTCTTTACAGAAGTTCTGCAGTGCTCACTTGTTACAATTATCTCTCTAATGCCCTAAGAAATAGCTTTTGTTTTGAATGCTACAGCTGCTACATTTTATTTTTGCAACGGTGGAACAGGTTTTGTTTAAAGAGAACTCCTGATCCACCTCATTTACCCCTCACTTCCATCAATTTCTTCCTGTTGCATCTGAAGCACAGTAACTTCATTTAACTGAATTTGCCTTTCAAAAAGCTGCAGCTCTCTGGTACTGGTCCTAATTTGGACCTTTCTTTGGGACAAACTTTTTCCAGTGGATAATCACCCTCCCTCTCATTTTTCCTAATGATACATGCAAAAAATCATGGCTAAGTGCAGGTGATTGGTTAACTGAATTATTTTTTTTAATTTAAACTCAGGGGAGGATAATTTTTATTACACTCCTGGTAGTGCTGCTTGCTGGTCTATATAAAAATTGCTTCTCTGCTGTGAAATGCAGGTTATGTGTCATGCTTGTGCTGTTTAAACACCTAGTCACATCCTGTTGGGGACAAAAGGAGTTTTCCATCTCTTTCTAGGGTCAATTGAATTTACTTCCTGAAATTAGGCTTAGGTTTAAGTGCAGCACACCTGAATATATAAAAGGGTTGAACTAAGACCTCTACAGGAGGGGGTTATAATCTCTGTAGGACCTGTAAAATCCGGGGATGTTTTCTCTGGCAGAGGGAATACAATTTTCTGGAAAGTCCATTGCTGATTTTGAGGCACTCCTTCGGCCTTGCCTGTGAGGGAGCTCCTTCATAAGGCGTGGGGTGAGCTGGGAGTCAAGGGACACCCCAGAACCTTCACTGGCCAGAGAGCAGCCCCACAGGGTTTGGGCAGAGCAGGGAGCTGGTAACAGGATCCAGCAGCTCGGAGACAAAGAGGAACCACAGTGGGGGCCATGCAGGGCATCAGCACAGGAGAGAGGACAGGAGCAGCAGGGTGGGGATGGGGAGATGGATGGCTACAAAGTAGGTTCAGAGCCTGTCCTAGGAAACAGGGATGAAAACAGAGAATAACACAGCTCAGGTGAGGAGTGGGAGTGCAGCCCGAGTTCATCCAGAGCTTCTGCACTGTGGCCAAAGGTTTGGTTGGGGGTCCCAGGTGAGGATGGTCCCAAGGTGGTTGGGAGCCTTCGAGTGCACTCAGGGCTGTGACACTGTTTAGTTATGCTCTGTGTGTCTGTGCATGTGTGTAGGGAAATGTTTTCATTAGGTCAATTAATTGCGATTGATTTCCTGATTGCATTTAGGGAAAGACAATTAATTTTAAAAGACCTAAAGAGACACAGGCTCTTTCTTCCTGCGTGGTGCAGGGGGGACATGGATCTCATACTGCCCAACTCCCAGGTACCACCTTGCCCAGCTCCTGTGGGTCAGCCTCTGGCTGCAGCCACCAAACTCCCTGGCTGGCACCAAGAGTATCAGCAAGGTGAGTGCTGGGACCAGGTAGAAAAAGAGATTCAGCATGAAGCCGTGAAAGAAACAGCCACTTGAGCAAAGTGAAGGAATAGTGTTTGGAAGGGGGGGGGGGGGGGGGAAAGGGGGGGGTATTGAGTGCAGAAGTGTTAATTTGGCTGGTAATGACAATGGGTGTATTTTGTACTGGTTCTTTAATTCGTTTGCAATTACAAGCTCTGGTTAACAATTCTCGGTTATTTTGCACGATTTGAACCAGAGCAATGGGCTCTCCTTTGGCCTTTGTGGAGTCTGATGGAATAAGTGTTTATTTGTGTCATCCAAAGGCATTTCGAAGAAATAAGTACAAGCAAGGAAGGAACAAAGCCATTTTGGTTATCGGTGGTACAATGTAATCCCTTCTGCAAATAATTACTGGTTTCCACCTGCTTCTCCTAGGGCTTGAACTAAATGCTGTGTGAGCAAGCTGCAGGCAGAGTTCAAAAGATTTGTGCTTATGCACCTGGTTCTGGAGGGAAGGAGTAACAACAAAACCCAAAGGCAGTGAAAAGGAAGGAATTTTGGGATTATGTTGCAACAAACATTTGACATGACCAGTTCTGGTCGATTCCCAAAGGAATGGCTCTTGCAGATTATTGCCAGCGCTCTTTTTTTCCCGGTTTGTCAGCCTTTTCCAGCAACAGGTAAAATGTTGTTTCTTGCTGTCCTTTTGCACAGTCACTGCCTCACAGGTTACTGCTTGTTTTCAGCTGCCCTGTAAATACCTGCTGAACCTTGGTGACACTCTAAAATTTTACAGGGGTGTTGGCAATGTGTGAGGAAGGAAATAAGCCCCAAGCTTTGCTGCTGAAGGGATGGTGTTTGCTGCCAAAGCAGAGAGCAGAGAAAAGGTGCAGCAGAAGCAGAAAAGACTGAAAGATGAGAATTTAGCATAAAATAAACTAACTTTAGCTGATGCAAACATGAAACTCTCAGCAGCGGGGTTATGGGTGAGGGTTTCAGGATGCAGGGAGTAACAGGATGCACACGAGGTGCTCCATTTCAGTGTCACATCCACGTGTGACAGGAAGGGTAAACACTCCCCAAGAATCCAGCACTACCTCTGTAGCCGTGGAGGGCTTTGTTTGGAAATGGTAGTGCACCACCAACATGGATCAACAGTTGTGAATACTTTTAACTTAAATTAACCTGGGAAAGGGCAGAGTAATGTGGTAGCTTGGGATCTATTTTGGACTCTTGGGTAAACACCTTTTAAGACTTGTGTAAATTTGTAGGAGATATTTTGACAAAAGTACTATTTACCCAAGTTAATGTGTGCTTTATTTTGCTGCGTGCTCCATATGTATTTGATCAGTCTGCACACTGTTTACTTAGGCTCTACCTCTGATGGTTTCAAGACATCTACACCACTAGATGCAGTATATTTTCAGTTTAACTCAGACTTAAGGCAATGCTAATGGGTTGAAATAATCTAATATAAGTGATTTTGAGTGACAGATTGCCTGACCCATTTCTCCCTAGAGTCAGGAGAGGCTTCTTGGGTGTTTAATCCACTGGGTCAGGGCCTGTCTGCTGATAGAGAGAGAAGTAAATATACCTAGGGTAATGGTTTTCCTTTTTTAAAAATGTGTTATTTGCTGGATTCTTGTTAAAAAGCCTGTGCTAATATTTCTGAGGGGTGCTGTTTTTTTGTGCTTTATTTTTCCTGGAAGTAAATTTCCTAGTAATGGCCCTTGGATCCTCCTGGGAGTCAGGAGTAGTCTGTTTCATAGCCAGCAAACATTCTTGGCAGTATCAAACTCACTAGAGCCATTTGTCTTGCAAGACAATCTTGACAAGCCATCCATGAATATAGCTTAGTAATTATTAATTACAGGTCAGGAAGAGGTGAGGAATAATGGAGAAATTCACACTTTCTGTTTGGTTTTGGGTTTTTTGGTGTGTTTATGCCAGGGAATAGGAGAATAAGGGACTCCACAATAGTCTGGTCTGTTGTGTCCTTCAGTTTGTCCCACCCCCCTCTATTCATTCCTCTTATCCATCCAAAAGGGCACTATTTTTTCTTCCAAAGAAGTTTCTAAAGTGTCAGTTTTGTCCTGGTTTTGTGAGAAGTTCCCTGGAAAAGGCTTAGCAATTTGTGCTTGGACTGAATTGTTTTCATTTAGTCCAAGCTCCTCGAGTTTCCTTCTTCACGCAGCTACTAATTTCAGAGCTTGTCCTTGTCCCTTGTCCCTCTCAGACAGTCCCATTTGTTTGTTTTTTTCTGCATCCATTCCTCTCTTCGTTGGTTTCTGGGGTGATTGTGATGGGACTAGAATGAGGGCTGGTAGGCAGTGCCACAGAAGTCTTCATTTGAATGACTCTCCTTTGTTATGATTTATTGCTTTTCAGGTGTTGTGTGCATGTGAGAGATGAAAAGGAGATGCTCTGTGGGCTGTTCCACTGCTCCACTTGCAGAGAGGAGAATTCAGTTCAAAAGGAAAAGGTACAGTCAGCCTACAGCTAAAGCACCTAGCATTAGCAGGTAGGGAATCACCACATGTTTATCTACCACAATTAGTAGATACTAATTTCTACCCTATTAAGCAGTCATATCTTTGTTTATTCCCCCCACTGCCATGATCAGACAAATCACAGTAGATCTTGCTGTTCCTGCTTAGGGCTGTGTCAATATCCAGCCATGAGACTACAAAGGTGTGTTCTCTTTCGGGATGTAATTATCTTAAAAACAACTGTCAGAGCTGCCTCTTAATGAGCCTTCTTGTTGTCAGCACCGTGCCTGGCGCTCTCAGAGCACAGCACTGTGAGGGGTTGTTCTTGTGCTTGAGGTGATGGCAGCTCTCACCAGCAGAGGAGCCCTGAGCTGCCCCACACCGCACTGAGTGTTTGGAACACCTTTTGGATGATCAGCCCGACTGAGAAAGGCTGTGTGGTGTTTTCAGCATAAGTAAGAGACAACCAACACAGGAAAAGAGCCCAATTTAAGCCAGTGTCAGCTAAACAGCGGGACAAATCTCACCCTGACAACTCTTTGGCTCATGAGAAAACACAACCGTTCCTTACCTTGACTTACCTGTCAAGCAATGCACTGAATAGCCACTAAAATTGTTCCACGGCCTCCTGAGCCTCAGCAGAGGGGATGCCACTCCATGGCATGTGCTGGAGCCATGAGGCTCGAGCTGCACTGGGCTGTGAGGCTGGGGGACACCTCCGAGGCCTCAGTCTGGTTACCGAGGGGGAGAGCACGCCGTGGATGTGGAGCCAGTGCTGCTCCAGCCGTGGGCTGTGGGGCAGGAGCCAAAGATGTAATTCTGTGATATTGACACGGCTCCAGCTCCCTGCAAACCCCAGCTCTGAGGCAGACTGGGATGCTGGAACAGCTTCTTTCAAACAGCTCCTTGAACTCTTGCTTTAAAGCATCACATTACTTGTCCCTGTTGTCTGCCTGTAGTGTCACTGTCTGGATGTTTATGCTGTGCCTCTGGAGCTGAGTGAAAAACCAGTGCTCCAGACCGGGAAATAAAGGGGAAATAAGGCACTGTCCTGTGTCAAGTACTTCAGGCTGGCTGAAAGGCCCTATTTATTTTAACTCTGTGGCCCAAATAATAGTGCTGGAGATAGCAGCATTAACCTTTTGATCCAGGGCCTTTACAGCAAAAAAGAACCCTCTTTCTTGGATATACACTCAGATACCAGGATCAACCTGCTACTTACCATCGCATTTTTCTTTAATAAAATCTTTCCTCTTTTATATTTTGAGTTAATCCAGCCTACACCCAGGGGTGCCCTTCAGCTCCTGTGAGTTAAGCTTTCCCTGATAACACCCACCAAAGCTCCCCTCAAGCCCTTCAGTCTCTCACAGCAATTTTTTTTAAACTGCAGAACTGCCACTTGCCCTACACTTTTGAAAAAAAGTTAATGGGGCCATCAAGGGTCTCTTTGGGTGGGTACAGAGGGGTGAAAGTAATGGGTAACCATTCCCCAGGAGCATGGGTCCTGCTGGAGGGATTTCCAGGCAAGGGGAGGCTGTTACCCGGGGTTCAACACCAGCTTGATAAGCCTGGTCTATTAGCAGAGCAAATTAGCTCCCTTCTGTTCCTCAGGCTGAAATGGCTGTACCCCTGTGCTTGGCTAAGCCAAGCTTCCCCCTTTCTCTCCTGAGTGCAGGAATTCCATGTGTTGGGCAAGAAGAGGGCTGAGGGAAGGGGGTGCACTCTTTTTTGGGGTATTGTCACTGTCCCAACCCTGCAGTGCTCCCCAGGGCCTCTTGGGCCATGTCATACTCAGCTGAGCACACTCCAGACTCAGGAGTTGTTCTCTGTGGATGAGAAGGCACAAAGATGGTGACTCTGTGATTTTCCCCAAGCTTTGTGTTGAGTGTGGTTTTCCTGTTCTAATGTCCCTAAATCCCAGTGCCAGGAAATTGGTTTTAATTGGTACTTTTTAAAAAAGAGAACTTGATTCTTTTTGCATCTTTTTTTATAACTTAACAGCAACATCTGTGTATATTTAATTCTTTAATGAGATCTATTATAGGGGACACTAAAGCCTGTTTTTCATGCTACTTGATTTTACTGTTTCATCTCATATTGGGTATTAGGCCTCACAGCATCTTGTAAATCAGATTAGGTAGAAACAAATAGGGAGATGGAAATGTCCTGGATTTCAGTCTTGTTCTGCCTCAGACTTAATTTGGAAATCTGTTCTTGTTAATAGCATAGACACTGACAGCTCTGTATTTTAATTATATTAATTTAGTATAGTTTGTCTACACTTAAAGCAGTAACTATCAAACCTCAAATGGAGCTAAATGTTGTCATGTATGAAATTTATAATTTATTTAATTATAAACTTTCTTTGACTTTAACCTGGGTTTCTAACTGCAGTTTTATCTGTTCTTACACCAGCTCTGATTAGTAACTTGGCTTGTCATTTGTATAATACTGTTGATTATCTTTGCTTCTTGAAAGAATTCAGGTAATAAATCATTTTTTTTGCACAGAGAGAAATAGATTAAATGTTTCTTTAGCACAGAAGATGTTTAAGGATGTATGCATATTGCCCTTGGTATATCTCTTCCTTTGCTTTACTGCCCTCCTGAAAGCCAAGTGAAACTGTTGTGAATCAGATTTTCAAAACTAATTTATTTGAGGAAACTGGTGGGAGAAATGTGCTCAGAAATAAAGCCATTTCAATATTTTAATGTCATTAAATGCAGAATAATTAAAGAATAATTCAGGTAATTTTCAAAATCAGATTGTCCAAATCTGAAAGATGTTTTTAAATTCCAGCCCCTCGACCAGAGGATTGTGAGGGTGTTAAATAAGACAACACATCTCTGTCCCAGCTGGATCAATGTTTGTGTAGCTTTTAGATCTGCTTGTCACAGAGGAACAAGTAGATAAATGGCGTGAATTTCTAAGTACTATTCACAATACCAGCTGCTGGGGATGTTGCTTCTAAACACAGAATCTGCTTGAGTGTGATGCCTCCCCTGAAGACCTCTGGGGCAGGTAAGAGCCCCTGGCTGCAAGATGCTCATTCAAAGTAAGGTGTGAGACCTTCGGGGCATTGCACAGCACGTGGAGAGGGGAGTTTCTGTCATCTGGGAACCTTAGCTGCAGTCTGTAAATAAAAAAAACCCCTCACAGGGAAAGGAAAACAAAGGCCTGCTGGTGCTGTGGCTGCTTTCACTGATAATTTGCTAAGATATTAGACCTTGTGTGGTGGCAAAAAACATCCTTGAAATCTGTGATGTGACCTAATGCTTCATGTCATTTAGGTCAGTCTTGAAAAAGTGATGTGTGATGTGTGGTGGGGTTTTTTTGTTTGGTTGGTTTTTGGTTTTTTTGTTTGTTATTTTTTTTTTTTCTCTCCTGTGCTGATTTTTATCACTCCCTTGACCTGTTTTTCATGGAGAAGGCTTCTGGGCTGGGAGATGGGAAGCACAGGCTTGCTGAGCTCAGTGGGAAAGCCCCATGTCGAGCTCAGTGTGTGCGAGGTGCTGAGCGAGGGCAAACGGTGGCAGGGACCTGATGAGCCACATCTGTGCCTGCTGCTGTGAGCTCCCACGCTGGGGGGCCTCTGCCCCCTCCAAACCAGCAGCTTCTTGTGCCTCTTTTCCCTTCTGAGAGCCCAGAGGGCTGAGTCTCCCTCTCACAGAGCAGTTATAAGGAGTGGAAACGTTTCGTAGGCAATGGCAGACCAAAGGGCTGCTAGGAACAGGGAAGAAGAGGTGAGGGACAGGGAGATGAAGGATTCACTTGCCTGTCATCCTTGGTAGGCTGCTGCTGTGTGAAGCTTAGATGGCAAGTGCACAGATTTATATGGACACCTCCGATGCTGCCTGACAGCCTGGCCTCCTTTGGTCCACTGATGTGATTGTGCATCACATCAAACCCGTGGGATTTTGGCTGGGAAATGCCCCAAGCACAAAATTACATGTATATCTCCCTGCTTGGGAAATATGCATCCATTTGAATTTGAAATCTGGGAAGACTCATCTGCATTTACCCTGACAGGTGACACACAGTGTTGCTTGAAATAGACTTCATGACGAATAAAATGTGTTTGGAAAGCAGTAGCTCACTGTCTGGTTTGATTCTTGGTGTCTGGCACATACTGTGAGGGAAAAGTGGATGCTGTCCTTGAGGTTTGATGCCTTGATTACATCTGTGTAGTGAGGTGAGCGCTGAACTTCTGGTCAACTTGTGCTGAATTGCTCTCCTCTGACCTTCCTCTGTACCGGCAAAGGAATGCAGGAGAAGAGAACTGCTGATAGAAAACAATGAAACCTGGAATATCTGCAGGGGAAGGAATTTTCACCGTGACTGACACCGTGGGGCACTGCGCATTTGCATTTGGGCTTACTGCAAACCTTTGCAACTCAAAAATGCTGTCCCTTCATAGCTAACACCTCTGCTGGCCCAGTGCTTGTGGTGACCTTCCTGCCTGTGCCACCTCTCTGTCAAAGAGCTAAAGGTGATTTCAGATTGAGGTTAACTCCCCCAGCTGCTGCCTGACAGTGCAATAGGCTCAGCAGTGGATTTAATTTAATGCATTTAATAATTTTCTTTTAGCAGATTTAGGGCTCGATCCTGCCTCAGCAGGGCAAAACCAGAAACGTCATCTCCTTGCTGTATCTCCACGTGCACAGAGGATGCTCTTCTGTCAGAAAAAGCTGCTTGTATGACAGAGGAAGAGATTTCTTCCTGAAAACAGGGGGTTTTTATGCTCAACAGCTTAATTTGTCATGCATTACTGAAAAAGAGTAGGTGAAAGAAGGTAAAAAAATTCTGCTTTTTTTTTTGTCTACTTACATGTTAAAAGATTTGTAATTTTTTTGTCATATAAGCAGAAAACCAGAGCAAACCACTTACAGGCTTACCTAGAAGGCTGTAGCTATTAGACAGTCATTAGTATTCCACTTACTTGTTTTGCGCTGTTTGAGCAATTATTTTATCTTATTGGGCCATCAGTTTGGGAGCAATTTCTTGACTCTCAAACTACTATTTCTCTCTTTCAGACACACACATTGCATATATCTGATATTTTCAAAGAATCTGTGATGCTAGAAAAGCAGATAGAATCCTTTCCTCAGCATTGTACTTTGCTGAACACTTTCACCCCTCTGACTCCTTATAACTGTTGTTTGCATGGAAAAGCTTCTATATCCTGTCTTTTTCACAGTAAACATTTGAGATGAATTTGTCATAAAGACAAATGCTGACCAAAGAGATTTTCTGCTCAGTTACTGGGAGGCTTTTGGGATAATCCACAGAAGTCTTCAAGACACTAAAAATATTAAATCTTCTAGCCATTTTCCTTTCTAATCTTTAAAAAAACAGATTGGTTTTCTGTTTCATTGAATGGCTTCATTATTCATAGAAACATAGAATGGTTTGGGTTGGAAGGGGACCTGGAAGATCATCTAGTTCCACCATGCCCATGGAACTGCCATTAGCTAAAGTGAGTCAAATGTTTGTTGGAAATCACTGATATTTTTCTCTGATACTATTTACAATGGCTATATAAAAGAAGTGTGCAAAAAAATTTATATTTTAGAGATCAAGTAAAAACGGGCATTTAGTTGATCTCTGTGTGACCCACACCAGGCAGGACTAAATAGCAGAGTTTAGGGCTGTTCTGTGTCTTGAACAAGTTTGTCCTGCTGAGCCTGAAGAAGCGTGAGCACGGTGTGGAACAGGTATGGATGGGGCAGCTGTGCTAAACATCATCCCACCTCCAGGTTGCAGGTCTTGGGCAGCTCCCCAGAAGGTGCTGACCCATTCTGTCAGTGTCAGGAGATTCCCCAAGCATAGGTTGCTCCCAAAAGGGCACATTTGCCTGGAAGTTCTGGGAGAGGCTTGAATGCTGAAAAATGGGAAAAGGTAGTGGAGGTGTAAGGCAGTCCCTTAAGTGATTAATCAAGCTGGGCTTGTAAGGAGAGCAGGTAAGTGAGTTTCTTCTCCTTCAAGGTGAGTAATGTGACTTTTTTATTCAGTGTGTGCAAATTTAATTAAATGGTGACTCTTCTGTTCTCTTCCTCATTAGTGCTGACAACAGGTCCCTTCCCAAGGACGTGCTGCGGCAGAGATCTGTGGGTGGTCGTGGGATGTGGCACTCCTGGCTATGACAGTGTTTTACAAGGCAGGAACTGTAGCTCCTGGTCTGGTAAATGACCTGTTGAGATGCAGCCCTGACCACCTCACCCCAATCCCTGCCAAGCACTCCTGACAGCAAACTGATGAACCATCACAGTTTGGGCATTTATATGGAAGTGTAATGACTTGTTCACCCGTGGCAGGGGGGTTGGAACTAGATGAGCTTTAAGGTCCCTCCCAGCCCAAACCATTCTATGATTCTGTGACTGTGCAGGTGGTGAATAAAGAAGTTAATCCAATTTCTTGGCTTTAGGTGTTTGGCTGCGCATTTCAATTAGGAGCCTTTATTTTACGGCATTTGAGTTGCCTCAGGGGAAGGCAGCAACAGTGGGAATTGACCAGAAGCAGCAGCAGCAGCAGCAAAAAACCTCCCCAATCCCACCCCAAAACCCAACAAAAAACCCATCCAAAATACTAAACCTTGCAGTTCTGTCTTTTTAATTAAATATTACTTGAGTCAAAAAAAGTATGTTTTCAACTAGTTCATGTAAGCGTCTTAATGCCTGAAAGTGGAGCTTAGTTCTCTGTTTCTGCACAGTTGTTTTTGGATGAATGTTTTTTGCATTTTATCTGAATTAAACCTCTAAAATGTATTTTCAAGAGATGGGGATGTGAGCTGGAATAGGAGCCCAGGTGGAGTTTGAAATAGGGACTGAGGGCAGTATCTCATGTCCTTTATGTGAACTCCTGTGCACCCTTTCAGTTAGGGGTGGGCTGGTCCCTGTGTGCCTTGGGACTGTGTGTATTCTGACAATCTCACATGGGAGTGGGATTATGTGGGTGCTGTACTCTCATTCCTTGGAAATGTCGTCGTAGGAGGGTCCCCCAGCATGGACTCCCTCCCCTCTGTACCGTGGGATTATTTTGACAGCAGCTTTATTTCAGATCCCTATCACACAGCCCCTCCACCAGGGTAAGGATCAAAGGACTGCATGGGATGGGGTACAGGGATCTTCCTGGACAAACAGCTCCCAGGCAGCGGGGTTCTGGCAGGGGTTGGGCTGTCTGCACACTGCCAGCTCACCTGAGCAAGGGGGAATTTGGATGAGATATCACCACTTACTGAGCTGTAACCAGGGATGGCAGGACTGGCAGCAGGTATTCAAGACAAACCTTAATGGTCAGTTTTGCCAAAGGAGGCTGATCCACTTTTTGCCTCTTTATGTTATATGTTCAGCCTGAGATACAGGGTGGTTTTCCATTTTCACCTCTATTTGAGATTTTAGAGGTTTGGCACTGTAAAGGATGCAACAGCCCAGTTACCTGTTTGCAGCCAGCGCTGTCTTTACAATGCTGATCAGAATTCCGTGGAGCAGCATTCCCTCTCTTCACTCAATACAGAATGCAGCTTGTTTGGGATTCTTGCTCTGCCTGAGGTAGCCTCAGTTATTTCATATTCACTGGCACCAACCTCACTTTAAGATGCGTTACCTGCACTTCCCAGACTGCTGTGGTTAAAAAGATCCTATGCTGCGATACCTCAGCTATTTGCTAAATCCCGTCTGAAACTACCCTTGTTTGCAAGCCACTGCTTTTTTCCAGTGCATCAGACCTAAGATGGGAACGAAAATGAGGCAATTTTGAAGATTTCCATTCCTGATGTTCTCCTGCTAGCGAAGGCTGTGACCCATTCCCTACATGTCACCTGAGGCAGGAGCATTCAGGTGGGCTCAGAAATGCATGGTTTTGCCTTGTCAGTCTGTCATCATGTTTGAAAGGTTGATAGGGTGTGGTCATGAATAAACACACGGCATTTATATGGAGTCTCCCTCGAATGTAAAGCAATCCAGTAATTCCTGAAATAAAAGAGAAGTGTGGGAGGCGGAGGATGGGAGAGTCAAATCCTGGCTCACAAGAGGTTATTTCCTTTGGAAAGAAGCCAGCCACCATGTAAATAGAAGCAAAGGCAGGTAACGAAACAGAAAATAGGCACTTAGTCCTGCTCTCCTGGAGGTTTTGTGGCAAATCTGTAATTGCTGTCCATGGGGGAGTGGATCAGCCAACTAGACCAGCACCAAAGCCGTGTGATAGTTCGGCAGTTCGAGACATTGCCACATTTCCAGCAAAGGTTTAGCTTGTGGCTCAGGGAACCAAAAACCTGATTAATAACTTTCCCCCAGACAGTGAGGAATCGCTTATTTTTCTCTTACCTCTTATCACATATTTATCTCTTATCTTTATTCTATTATTCTTTTCCATTTAAAGATAAAAGTGGCAGTAGCTGCTTTTCTCTGTTTCAGTTTGGAGTAGTAGTTTACATAAAATATACAGATTAATACAGGAATAAGGCTCTAAGAAGAAATCACCCCACATGTTAACATAGAGGGCTGCTGAGTGAATCCCCCACAGGCACACAGATAAGGCTTGTAAGATAACGTGGTAACTCTCTGTGTATAAATTCTGGCTTTCCTATAAAAATCTGTTCTATTTCAATTTCCCCGGAGTTTACACGTGCACTGCCATTGTCTGGAGATAAGCCCACACAATTGCTCAAGAGGAAATTGTTGGTGCAGGTAAAATGTCCTGTGGTGAGCTTCTCAAAGCCTGCTATGCTTTACTTCCTTTCTGTCTTTACAGCTGGATTCAAGCTCTGAACTCTCTGTCCAACTCTTGACTTCTCCAAGGCTCAGTGATTTTTACAGTTCAAAGATTTAGGGGTTTAGCTGCAGACGTTTTTCTGTTGATTCTTTTTTGAAATGTTTTCTTCAGAAGTGTCTCTGTTGCATGCCTGCAGCTGAGAGGCACATGCAGTGTGGAAAAAGTCCTGTCCTGAGTCTGGAATGTTGTTTCTTCTTCAAAATCAAGAATGGTTTCCTCATAATACTTTCTTTTCATGTTTCCTTTCATAAGGCATTACAGGAAGCTTTCCTTTATTTTGATCTTTTTAGGACCACAACACTCTCCATTCTACAAATCCTCCCCCACTGCTTTGTAGGAACTGTATGGGGGTTTTTAGTGCTCGCCCTTTAATGCTTTCTAGGACTCTGGTTTTGCTTTCTAGACTTCTCCTCCTGATTTTTGATTTCTAGGAATTTTCTGCAATTCGTGGGAACCCATTTGTTTTGTTTTCTAAAAATTCTCTTCTTTTGCTTTTTAGCATTGCTCCTTGGTGCTTTCCAGGAATATTTTATGTTGTCTAGGACTCCTGGGATGCATCTGTAATAATTGTCCACATTTTCTGAGATTACACCAGTTTAATCTCTAAGACATCACACCCCGGGAACTTTCCAGACTGATTATGCTTCCCCTGGTCTCTGGGAAACCCCCATGTCTCCTTTCCCTATCCATTTCCTAGGAGTGTTCCCAACCTGCTGCCTGTGAATTTCTGCTCGGCTTTCCAGCAATCCCTCATTGCTTTCTAGGCCTGCCTACATATAAGGAAGTCCTCTGAGCTTCCTAGGAGGAGGGCCTAATTTGCTTTGTAGGAATGCCTTATTTGCTTTCTAGTGGTTTGTGCTTGCTTTTCCAGGGATGCTGCCTTTTGAGGTAATCCTGACTTTCTTTCTGGTAATTCCCTGTTTGCTGTTGCAGATTTTGCAGGACCTCCCCCCCGATTGCTTTCTGTCACTGGCTTTGTTAATGACTCCCACTTGCCTTCTAGGAACCCTCCTCTTTTAGATAAATTCAGTCTCATACCTGGGAATTCCTCTCTGCTTTGAGGGAATTCCCTGCTGCGCTTTCAAGGAATTTTCTCTTTTCATTCCAGCAGTTCTCCAGTGCTTTCTGGAAGGTCCAGTGTTCTTGCCAGAATTTATAAACTGCATCCCTTTTCCTAGAGGGTTTATTTTGCTCTTCTGCTTGCTTTGAATTCTCTGCTGCTGTCGAGAATTTATTGCTTGCTTTTCTTAGGAGTCCTCATCTATTTTCTAGTAATTCCCTTCTTCCTTTCTAGGACTCATTTTTTCAAAAGCTGCCAAAGTGACACTTCTAGGTAACTGACCCTGTCTTTAAAACCCTCCTTTAGCTTTCAGAGGGTTAAAAGTAATTGATGTTTTTAATGAAAGGTGGCCCAGAGAACAAGTAAAATTCAGGATATCCTGAGTCGCTAAACGAGTGGAGAATCAAGTCTCAAAAACTCTTTACAGACAGATTCTCCACGATTTTAACTGGAATTTCTTCATGCCAACAAAAGTGTGCATGCCATATTGGTCTTGTAAGCACCTCTGCCTCCAGTTTAAGTTGAACCTTAGCCGGGGCATGTCAGATGGTCGAGTTAAGAGTACAGCATTTTTAAACAAACAGTGGAATCTCCTTTTTCTTCATGCAGCTGCTTTGCCCAATAAGAAGGGTTTGCTGGCACAGCAATGCTGGCCAAGGTGACAACTTGGTTTTGGCACAGAGGCAGAACTCTGCATCTTGAACCAAGCCTCAGCTGCTCAGTGATTAATGCTCAGTGATACCAAACACTTTTAGGCTGCATTAATTTTAGCAGGATTTGTGAAATCTGAGCAGCTAAGTAAATAAGACTATCAAAGAGATGTGCCTCAGGGTGGTGGCTCTGCTGAAAAGCATAGCATCTCTTAATTTTCTTTTCTGAAGTACAATGGGATGTTATCTTGCTGTATCATGAGGGTCAAACAGAAATTATTCACAAGCCCCAAAACCACCATGGAAAAAGCTTAGGACTTTACATTTAATGCAATACTGAAATCCATTGGTTTTTCAAAACCTGAACCTCATAGTACAAAACCATAACAAGTTTAAATGTTTTCCTCTTTGTTTTTTTGTCTCTCATTGCTGCAGATATTCAACTTGAAATCACCAAATGACAGTGAGAAATGTCAAGGTAACTTGCTTGTTGTTTACCTGATGCAATTTAAGCGGTGCTGACATCACACACTGACCACACTGTCAGCTAAAGATAAGTTTTAGTTCATCCACCACTGTCAGCTAAGCATTCCCTTATCATCTTTCTCAGCTATTTGTTTGGATATGATTAAATTATTCAGGCTTCGGTTTGTTTAATCTTTCAGGTCACTGCTACCAAAAGAGATAAGGAAGTTTATTTAGAGTGCATGTATAATGATGTTGGGGGGAAAAGTCCCGATGGAGAGTGTTTGTGGAGCTTATCTTTATTCATGAAGCCCTTGAGGGTGACGGCAAAGGGTACCAGGAATCCGCACGGGCTGCCAACTCCTGCAGTCATATTTAAGTTGTTCGTCCTGGATGCCTCAGCTAATGTGCACGTGGGGCTGTGCCAAGCCTTGTGCCTGCCCTGCATTATTAATGCCCCCAGAAGGGCTCGCATTTGTGTGCTGCTGCCGGAGGTGACGCTGCAGCCACTGCTGCCTCTCTGCAGGGCTTTCAGAGCCGTGACACTGGGGCTCTGTGAATGGTTTTAGTACTGAGCAGGCACAGCTGGAGCAAAGCAGTGCCTGGTGTTTGCCAGGGCTGCCAGTGGCTGGATTCCAGAAGTACAGGCCTCTTGGAATTCTGATCTATTTAATTAGAGAGATAGCGACACATGCACAGATAGCAAAGCAAATCTGACCACTGTTATCCAAAGTGTAGTTATACCATGTATCTTAGTATTTGTGCCTCTATCTTTTCTTAAAACTGAAATAATGAATTAAAAAGCCCCCTGCAAATTCTCCTAGGCATTTTTAAAAATGGTAATTTTCTAGTGCTTATCAATGCAGACAAAAATGTAAAACTTTCATATGGGCAATGTATGAGCTCAGAGATGAGATAATTCCTCACAATTATCTGAAACTGATCTCATGGATTTTTGAACCAGAATCTTTGCTTATTTGGCACTTATAACATCATGGATAGATTTATTTTGGTATGTTCTTTTTTTACTGTTGCTGGATGGTTTTGAAGAGCATATCCAAACAAGCTGCCCACTCGAAGCAAGGATGTCTCACCTGCCTGTTTTCTATTTTTCTTTTTTTTTTTTGCCTACAGCATTTGGCCTATTTCTAGTAGGGTAGAGACAGCTGATCCTTTGGAAGCTTGAGTATTGGACTCTTTCTTTTTTTATTCCCCCTGCTGCATAATCCTTCGAAAGAGCAGATATTGTGTTGACATGAGGTTTTCATAGCCAGGTTGTGCAATGTAGGTAATGTGCATGTGTAATGTGATATTCCTGCAATAAATTTGTGCAGTTGTATTATGTTTCACTAAAGGCAGATGAGGGAAGCAGTTGTGTAAATTAGAACAGTTTTTTCCAATTTAGGAGGAATTTTGGGCCGCCAAAAATTAGTCCTGTCCAAGGGGAGTGTTCCTTCTGGGCACAAGGTATGAGAATGTCTATTCAATAGGTCAGTGCAAGATCAAGCCCTGGGCTGCTTGCCTCTCCCAAAAGGGTAATAAGGGAAACCAAACAGATTGCCTCAATATCAGTATGGTACTGCCAACCTCAGCCTTCCCAAACTGCAGGACTACCTTAAAATTCAATACATACGCTGTGGCTTTTCTTTTTCCCCAAGAGCTATCTCATAACAAGTGGGTGATTTGAATTTTTACCCTTTCCTCCACAATGAGGTTTAAAAACCTAATTTAAAAAAAAAAAAAGTGACATTTGCTGATAATACACCTCAAAGAAAGACACAAAGTGTCATGAGCCCTGGGATTAAAAGTGGGGTAACATGCTATTGTTAGTTTTGCATGTTTCAAATATACCAGCACCTGTCTAGACATCTAATTGCTCGGGATTTTGTTCATTTAATTTAACCATTGCTTCTTGCCTCCCTGTGGCTGATGCTGTCACCTTGTTCACTATCATGATACGGAGGGCTGCTGGCAGGTGTGTGCACAGGATTAATGCAGGCCCGTTCCGTACACTGCTGCAGCGTTACGTCTTCTAGGTACGAGAAGTAATTTCATCCTCATCTGTTACTAATGTAAAATCACTGGAAAAGTCAATTTTTAATTAAAAGTGGAGAAACAACAGGACAGCTACACCTTAATATGTAATAGGTTTAGGTCACACTTCACCCAGAGATCAGCGTTTCGTGCTGAGCCCTCAGGGGGTGCTGCCCCTGAGCAGATCAGCAGTAATTCCACCTAATGAAGTGTGTAATTCAGGTAGGAGGGAAGTGGTCAACCAGGCGAGTAAGACATCATTTTTAATTGCCATGAGAAATGTTTACAACCTTGCATACATCAGAGGGCTGTGATATCACAGGAGACTTTGAAAAGGTGTGCTCTGTAAAACAAGCCTGTGGTCTTCTCACAACACCTGGCACTTTTTAAAAAAACCAGTAAAATAAGCTGTCTTTCAAACAGGTGCTAGAGAACATTTGTGCTGAGCTTCCTGTAAAGCACATGAGATTTCTCGCCTTGCAGGGAAATGGCCATGGAGAGCTTTGTGGAGAAGATGCATCTTCTGTATGGGAGTGCTATTACATATTAATGGCATAATTTGTCATGAGGTGATTAGTGCAGCACACCCCCGTGGTGACAGCCAAATGTTTGTCACATTACCACGAGCAGAGATTTCCTGAGAGGTGGCAGTGAGGAAGGAGCGTGAGCAGTGAAATGTTACCCTGGAGGAAGACAGCTCCTTGGTATCAAAACATTATAAACAAGTGCCTGTCTCCTGCTTCAGACCAAGGCTGCTTCTAAACCACTTCAGACTCCCTTCCTGTGTCAGGTTCTGCGTGTAAATTAAGAACAGAAGTAACATTGATTATAGGAAAAAAGATAAAGCCCAAAATGACTCTGTATGGATCTGAGCACTGCTTGCCAGCAGCCAAAATATTTGTTTCACGCCGAATCAGGCCCCTCAGATATGTCCTGGCAACGAAGGACAATGAGCAGCTCTAATGTGGGTTACTGTAATCATTTGGAATAATATTGGTGTGCTATTTAAACAATTAATATGCCTAAGGTGAACCCTCAATATCCCTTCCTGCCGTGCCCTTTAACTCCTTTTCTCTCTCCAGCAGCTGTAAGTTGACTCAGCAAGGTTGTGAGTTCAGGCTTTGGGGGATTGCAGAGCTCTTGCTGCTGTCACACTGTTGCTGGTGTAAATGCTGGGGGGAGGAATGATGGCTGCTGCAATCAGTATTCAAAATGTTTGTCTACAAGCTGAGTGACTCATTAATTACAGGCTATAAAATGCTACATTGCTTCTCCTGTCCCGCTCAATCTAATTTGCAGGCATTTAGCTCAGCCTTTTCCAGACAACACATCGATGCAGACAGTGAAAAAATACTCAGTAAAATCACTGTTTTAGCTCTGTCAAGTTGCCTCATCCTTGAATTGATCCCACAGGAGGAGAGGTGAAATATAAAACTAAACTAAGAGGATGAATTATCATCGTTTCTGATAGGTGAAGGTTGTTTGTCCTTCTTCTCTTCACACTTCTTTGCAAGTGGGATTACTCTTTCATTTCAGGCAGCAAAAAGTGAATTTGATCTTCTAGGTTACTATATGTTGTCATACAGAATTTTTTCTTTTTATTTTGCCTTCAATATCTCTGAGGATGGAGATGCCACAGCATCTAGAGGCAACCTGCTCCACTGCTTGACCACTCACAGCGAAAAGCTGATTCATGATTTTAGGTGGAATTTCATGTCTTTTAATTTGTGTCCCTTTTGTCTTGTCCTGTCACTGAACACCACTGACAAGAGCTTTTTTCTTCTCCAGGCTGGCCAGTCCCAGCTCTCTCAACCTCTTCTTTTGTGGGAGATACTCCAGTTCTTTTCTCATATTTCTAGCCCTTTGCTGAAATTACTCCGTGTGTATTGTGATTTTTTTCCTTTCTTGTTATGTTAAAGGAAGCTTACATGATGTGGTTAATTAATGTCTATGAAAGTTGCTGAAAACTTGGCGGGAGATAATTTTTAATATCATTATTACTCAGAAACTTTGAGCACTGAGGTTTCTCCTCAGAGAACCCTCAGCTGACAATGTGCTGTCCAACAGGGAAAATGCCTGTAGAGGTGTTCCTGCAGTAAACCAAGAAAGTCTAGTCAGAGGTGAATGCTGAGATAAAATATTGCTCCAAATATTCTTTATGGATTCTTAGATGAACAAAAGGTACTAAAGTCAGCAAGTCTTTATTTATTACCTCTGATGTGCAGTTGTGTGAGCTGTGCACAGGAAGAGTTCATGCTGTTAAATTTACAGATTCAGGGCCTCCACCCCCACAGGCCTGTGCTGTTACACATTCAAGAGATCCAGCTCCTTAAGGTGAATACATTTTTTTTTGAATCTCTGTCTTATCAGAAATCAAAGTAAAGCCAGCTTTGCTTAGTCTTTCTTTACTGAAAAACTCTAGTTTTGTTTGCAGTTGAAACCATGATTCATCGGGGTTGCCAGGAGTATATATTAAAATAGTGCATCATAGAGAGATAGCAGTGCACTTGGGATGTAAGAGGGAGACAGAAACTAGAATGCACCTGACAAATATCTGCCTGGTTCACTGCTTATCCACCAAAATAAAAGCTTAAGGCTCTGTGTTTGTTTATTTGACAATCACGGAATTGTTCAGGTTGGAAAGGTCAGGTAGAGCAGTTTAAGCAGGGCTGTGTCTGGATGAGCTTCAAGCAGCAACACATATGGAGAATCTAAAAGATCTCTTGGGCAACTGTTCGTGTGTGTTTGACCATCTCCAAAGTAAAAAAAAAACAACAAAAACCCCTTACATTCTCTAAGAGGAGAAAAAGAACCTTTTCCCCTTTCCATTTCCATAGCAAGTTCCTTGTGCTGACATTGTGGTGAGAAGCTTCTTCAAGTAGGAAATGTTAAGGTAGATCCACTGACAGATGTGGAAGTGTAGTTAAAAGGTAGTAGAAAATTTTGAAGGGTAAGAGAAGTACTTGGGAAACTGTGAGAGTTGCTATATATAAATAATATTTTTCTCTGAATGGATTTTTACAGCTAGACTTAGAGGAATGGTGCTGAATTCAGGCCCAGTTGGACAGAGACGAACAGACTAAACTGATAAAATGTCCTTTAAGATTAACTAATGGCAACCTTTGGCTGTAATCTTAAAAGTGGGACAACAACAGATGCTCAGAGAAGCTTTTCCAATCTAATTTACTGTCATACGTGCCAATCCCTCTTGCTTAATAATAATACTTTAAAAAACCCAACAACTCCAACTTTTTCCCTGTGAGAAAATCCAGCTCCAACTGAGAAATCCTCAAGTCCTCTAAGAAGTAAATTTCTACATTTTGTATTATTTTGGATTTTATAGAACAGTGGGTGGTTTGTTTTAACACTCCACTTCCGTTCATTGCCTATCAGTCCCATGAATTTCCAAAGGAGAGAGAAAAAATGTCATTCTCTTCCATTTATCCGGGTCATTTCAGCTTCTTATTCAAACTTACCTCCAGTTTTTGCCCTGGTGAACTTTAAGGTTAGAATGGTTTAAGTAAAACCCATTAACCAGTTGGTTCCAGCAATCCCCATTGTTTATCTGCAGTACCTCTGCAGAGAATATGAGGCCGTGTCGTTTCTGTCCTTTGTGCTGACCCCTTCCCAGTAAAACCAAAGCAGAGAGCAAGCAGACTTCCATACAAGTTCTAGAGGATTTTCCAAGGAAGTTGTGCTGATGTAACCTCGTCTCATCCCAAAGCAAAAGGCCTTTGGACCAACGCTGTCTGGTCACACCAGTGGGAGTGTTCCACCTGCCTAGCAAACACTGGGAACGCTGGGTGCAAGGTAGGACTGGGCCTAGAATTCTTCATTTCAGTCATCTGAACTAATTCCCATTTGGCAGGAAAATTTCTTCAAGCACAGTCATTCTGGTTTTTATGGGACATCAAGACTCTTGGTGTAGCCGGCATTACGTTTTCAGAAACACTCAGAAGTCATAAACTACAGAGAATGAAAAAAGCACAAAGGCAGGTAAAAAAAGAAGGCAAACTTTCCAGTCTGCCAAATCCAGATGGAATAATACCTGGGCTGCATCTTTCCCTGGCAATGTGAACAGCCAGCACTGGTTTCTGTTTGCTGTGTTAAAAATACTCATATCTCTTGTACATGGCTGAATGGGAACAATGGACTCTGAAGCCAGTATTACAGGCAGTGAAATGCTGGGGTTTTTTTTTGTCTAGGACAGGGTTTCCTGTGCCATATTCTTGATGTTTTTCCTCCTGTGGGTTGGGCTGTATTTCACACATATATTGCATCCACAGCTGTTCAGAAAAGTAGAAAGCGAGCACTGAAATCTTTCCGTTCTACCGGCAACCCCTGAGGTAGAAATTCCTGTTCCAGAGTTGCTGAGAGGCAGGTTAGCTCTGTTTGGTGTCTAAAACCCACCTGTAGCTACCTGATGACTTCAACTTCATGAAGTCCTTGCTATGAAATAGCAGAAATTCATGGAGCATAACTTAGTTCAGTCACTTTTCCCAGCAATAACTTTGCTGAATGCTGTCTCAGAATGCAGTTTATGCACTCACAGAGAGGTATCTTCTAAAAGGCTAAAAACTGTGTGACAAGGGTAATCCAGCCACTGCCAATAAATGATGTCAGGGCTATGGAGAAATGTGTATCAGTCATGTATGCTATATAGCATGTATCCTATTCAACATGTGGAATAAAAGAGTCTCTGAGCCAAGTGTGTGTAGCAATAAATATGGAGGTGAAAGATGATGGTGGGGATAGATGAAAGTCAAGTCTCTATCATTATTTATAGCCTGGCAGTGTTGTTTTCTGAGCGTTTTTGGATAAAAGGCTTGGAAGGTAAGGGGGCAGCAGGGGTGATTACTTCAGTTTGGATAACAACAGTATCCAAATGTGCAGCATAAAATCTGTTTTTGAGATCCTCATCACACTTAGAAAATCATTTGTGTGGCTCCTCATTGTGAACCTGTTGATCATGGCGAGCAGCACTGACATGTGGCTCAGAAAATGAAAGGACGAGAACAAAGACAGTGCTGGTAAGAAATGGATGAGACAGGAACAGCAGGTAATGAAGAGGAACACAGCAGATAGGAGGCTTTAGATCATTTAAAGGATAATAGATGAGAAAGATAGTTCACTGTAGATAAATGTGGAATAATGATGACGATGATGAATCCTTTTCACTCCAGACTCTGTGTTTCACAAAACAGGGCTTTAAAAAATAAAACCACCAAAACTTAGGAGTCAAAAGGCATAGCTCTGTGTGCTGCTAACGAATAGCAAACAGGAGGAAGATGAATGTCTACATGCTGAATGGTGCTGCTGGTGAGGATTGGGATCCAGGATACTCAGGAGTGTGGTAAAACAAAAAGGAAGAAAGAAGAAGGGGAGGGAGAGTGAACCCAACAGCAAAATAAAAAGGTCAGCTAACTAAAAAAT
The DNA here is from genome assembly GCA_013400235.1 of Oriolus oriolus. Lineage (NCBI taxonomy): Eukaryota > Metazoa > Chordata > Aves > Passeriformes > Corvidae > Oriolus > Oriolus oriolus. The sequence goes on from VXBT01001289.1 coordinate 281,496, forward strand.
GAGAAGTTTGAAATAGTGTGCTTGTATATGTGGACTTTTGATGTCGAGACAAATTATTTGGTCCTGGAACAGTTTCTGTCATTTTATTACTGGTAATTATATTTTGAAAGCAGTTATATTACATGCATTTAGAAGGCAAGTGTCTTGGTTTAAGACAATTTAAGGAGAACGCACTGAAATGAGTCACCTCCCCTTAGTTTTAACCAATCCCTTTCCACCAATAAGGAGAAACAAATATGAGTAGATTAAAGTGAAAAAAATAACAGTCTACTAGAAAATGAAAGAGCAACAGGCAAAAAATAACAATAATCACTGGATACAAAGTTGGACTGAGTTAAACTGGAAAACTTTGAATGGGTAAGTTAAAAGTACAATCACACTTTCTAGCTGGGGAGTGGGGATGACAGGAACTTCTAGCCTGTACTCAGGAGTTGGATTTTTTTTTTTTAACCTGGCTTTGTCAGCTTTTGACTGCTAGTATGAAGAAGTGGCAGCTTTGTAATACTTGGACTTGCTGATTTGTTTGTAATTCTGTCCCTTGTACACTGGAGCCTATGCCACAGGGCACACTATTTCGTAGGAGGTCTGTAAAATGAGCTGTTAAAATGTGATGTACAGAACATATACACCTTTTATTCCTTATTTTACAGCCATCTTGAAGGTCAAATGAAAGTCTGATGAGTCCTTTCTGAGCTATTTCTCTTCCTCATTCCACAGTACATGTGCCTATCTTTTTATTATTCCATTATACTGTTTTATTATACTATTACTGGTTGAAATTAGTAAAGACATAAGAGGGAGGCTTTAGTATCCCAAATACAATCTTTGCAACTTGGATTTCTATACTGATAAAAAAGGCCCTATGACCACAAATGACTGTAGTGAATAATGATGCTCTGGAGGAGGTTTCTTTCTATGAAAGAGAAAAACATCTTTATCCATCACTTAGAAACCCTGGTCAGCCTTTAGGATTAGCAAATGAACCAGCACATCTCAAAAAGAAATTCAGGAGGCACAGAAGTGTGAGAGCTCTTGGCACAACTGGCCTTTCATTTCTCTAGTTAATGTCAAAGAAATGAAAAAATAGATATTAACTGTGCTTTTGTAACAGGCAGAGGTGATAAAAGATTTATTCATGTGCTAAAGGGGGAATAAAGTTTGGTTGAGCTGTTCTTCCTGGCCCTCATCTCCTCTGAACTGCAGTTTCTCATGGGAATGGCCTTTGCTGTGGGTGCTCTGGGGTTCTGTGTGCAAGGAGTGATGCAGCGCCCTGCTCTGTGCTTCTGTAACCTTGCTTGTCTTTAGGAGCAGGAAAACGTGAGTCTTCAACCAATTCATTCCCTTGTTATGTCAGAGCTGCTGAACAGCTGTTCAGGTTTCAGTCTGTGCCAGAGATGGGTTGGGAGCACAAGTAGAAGTTTCCTTTGGAAGCGCTGGATGTAATATTAGTTTGAGTGGGGCCAGAGGATCTCCTGACCAACTGGGAAAATTCTGAAGGGCAAGAGGGTGGGGCTGTGCATCTACATCTTGGTTAGAGCTGTTGGATCAACCACGCTCTGTAAATGGCTGGAAAAAAGTCAGAAACTCAAAAATGTGTGTTTTGATGACAGAGGCAAACAATGTTCATATTATCAAAACCTGAAATGTCAGAGTAAGAATCTCTGCCCGTTACTGTGGGGATATCTTAAAATCTCTCCCTGGTTCCTTTACACTGGTTACTATTTCCTTCCTGTTTATGTGAAATCCAAGACATTTGGCATCTGTTTCTTTGGAGCTTGGTTTAACTCTTCATTCTTCTGTCTTTACTCAGGAACACTTTTCTTCTCATGCTGATGGTGGAAATGTGCTCCTGTGGAGGAGGGATTTTATGAACCCTTGGATGTTATTTGTGCTGCATCCTTGCAGATGGCTCAAAACCCTGAACACCGGGCACGAAGTATGTTCAGAGAGGACATGATTTCCCCCATTTCAGCTTTTCTGGTAATGAGTCATATCTAGAGTTACAAGCTGAGAATTGTCTGCTCTGAAAAATACAAACTTTGATCTTTTTTAGCTCTTATTTCTGTGGAGTGCTGCTATTTTGGTGACTTACAGTGATAACCTAGTTCCACATAAAGGACTCTTCATCTGAATAACTGGTTACTTAGAGACGCACCAAACAAGCTTTTGGCATTTGAAAAAAGGGTCCAAAAAATCTCACACTGATAAATATTTTCAATTAGGAGTCCTAGGGGTATGGATATGGAGACACTGGGAATATTTTCACAGTGCCTTGATAAATGAGCACTGCCAGCATGCTTGTGGCAATTGGTCCTATAGCACAATAAATTTGTGTGCTTGGATATGTTGAAAATTTGGGTGGTTATAAAAATTTTCTCGGAGACAATCTTCCACCCTGTAGAAGGGAATTTACCAACTGTAATGCAGACAATTTTATCTGTTTGTAATAGGTCTGTGGTGTTTTGCTCTCCAAGGTTTTCCATCATATGACTGAGCTGAAATCTTTGCTCTAGACGGAGAAAGGAGAAGCAGTTATTAGGTATTTATTCCCTTATGGGAGAGCCACACACTGCTACTGGAAGTTCAGCTGAAGCACTGCACAAGTAAGAGCCTGTTTGTACAGGTAGATAGAGCGTGGCCTGAAGGATGTGCTTTCACTGATAGAGAGAGAGGAGGTACTGCACGGCTTCTGAACTGGGCACTATCAGCTGAGGCAAAATTCCCATTTCATTCATGGATGAATAGGGGGTAATTTTTGTAAGAGGGGATAGTGATGTGTGTATCAAATGCTCCTCTTCTCCCCGACAGGATGAGGTTTATAATTACAGATGGGCCATGCCTGAGTTGCCACACACTTCCAGCAAACGACATTGGATATCAGTGATTCTGCCTGACCTGCAGGATGCAGCTCAAAGCTGCAATTCTCCAGAATGACTGCATATTCCATATTCTTACACTGATAAATTGGAGTCTTTCTGACTTGGAAATTAGATCCCCGGTGCTGCAAATGGTGCCAGAGTGATTATTTGTCCCACAGCAAAACGGGAAAAAGCTTGTGGCAATGTGGTTTCTTTTGCATGTTGTCTGTATTTATAGATACATAGATTTATAGCAGCTATTTTAGTATGAGATATAGGCTAAAAGTGTTTTGGGGCCTTTAAAAAAAGGCTGATATGTGACAGAAAGGGAAGGCTGAAGGATATGGAAAGGGATGCTTCCAAAGACAATGATGCTGTTGTGGGAGACAGAAGCTAGATAACTCAAAACTTTTAAAATGATGATCCACCAAAATCAGTAATTCTTTCCAAACGGGTCATGGGAGAGGAATATGAGCGTGGGTTGTCTGTGGCAAAAGGTGATCTGTGCTGGGCCTCAGAAAAGATGCCCCAGTGCAGGAAGCACAGTAGAGGACCACAAGGAAGGAAAGGGAAGATACAGGAATAGGTAGTGAGAGAATGAAAGGTAGGAAATTGGTTGCTGGTGCCAGACACTACTGCAGCAGAATCAGTATTGGGCTGGAGCTGTGTAAGTGTCAGCAGGAGCCTCTAACCCCAGTGCTGGGTGCAGGGGGCTGAGCAAATGCACTGACTTTGAACTGCAGTCCTAGTATCTTTGTTCAGTAAAGTTTGCTTTCTGGATGGTTAAAAAAAAAAAAAGGAAAAAAAGACCTTTTATTTTCCAACCCACCTTTAAACTCTAAAAAATAGCAAGTTCCTGCCTTTTATACTGTACTATAAACTGTGGAAGTACCATCCCCTCCCCTTTTTCTGAGTCTTTTTCATGTCAGAGCCCTCTCCTGTGAATGGACTCTTCTCTAAAGAGTGGCAAGCTCCTAGTCACCTGTCTGTTTTACCTCTGTCATTGACTGTACTGGGCTCCTTTTCCCATCACTGGATCTTTCAGCCACCTGCTTTCTGGGGGGTAATGCCATGTCAGGAAAAAAGAAGCGTGTGATACAGCAAGAGTGGGGGTAAAATAAGCAGCAAGGTCTGACTTCCCCTTCAGTCCCTTAATTTTGTTTGCACCTCCCAAACGTGTTGCTTTGCCATCACCACTACTGGTAGTACCTGTTACCAGCTGGAAACCATACAGAGTGAAATCAGGAGGCCTTATGTCGATGCAGTTCTTGCTCACTTCTCCCACAGCACAGGGAACCTGCATTTTTCTGCTCACCTGTCATGTCAGCTCCTTTGCATGCACAGTATTTGACTTTTATTCTGTACTATTTGTTGTGGTTGGTGCTTGAAACCAAGGAGTTTCTCAGAGCTGGCTAAGACAAGGCCCAAGTCCATGTTCAGCATCTCTGTGAATGTCAAAACCCCTAAGTACGCTTTTCTGGTTCTTGGAGAGTATAATTTTTGAAGATGCATTCAAGGAGTTCGGAGTCCTGTCTTTAACAGAGCAGCACTTCTGAGATGTGAAGTTCAGGACATTTCTTATTAAACATAATAATTCAGCCTTAAAGCAGGAACTGGGTGCAGGACATCCAGTTGTACACACACAGCTGAAGATGTGCTACTGATATTGAAGTAGATGGGTTTATCTTACATGCCTTGGAAAGCAAACTTTTGTGGGATGATGATTTGGAAGAGTGTCTGGATGAGGATAAAGACAAGAAAAAAATTGGGATGGGAAAATGGGAAGGAGTTAACTCACTTGATGCTTCCCACTCTGGTTTTTCTCCACTACCCTGCATTGACTGATCACCCTCTGCTCACAGCTCCTTCCACTTGGAAGTGAAAAGAGCAGAGTCACTTTTTTACGGCACTTGCAAGCCACTTGTCTGACATAGAGGCCCTTTTAGGTTTATCATTGCTAGAAATACAATATTTGTAATTTATTTTTCCCTATCTTTTTTCCTTCAGTATTACACTGTTTCCTTCAGGCACTTTAACCTATTGAGTGAATGATCTAGTTCATTCTCTAACAAATCCTTAATGATGAAAACTGTAATGTTCTTTAGACCTTTTCCCTTACCTTTCCATCATGAGACATTAATCTCTCTTTGCAATTCTTTTTTTTCACAGGTTTACATCCCTGGAAATGCATTCACACTCAGGCCTCTTTCAGTTAATATAAAAATTAGGTTTTGCCTGACATTTGTTTCAAATAATTTACCTAAGGAGCAGAAATAATATCTGGAGCTAATTTCACCTATTTCACTGATACTACCCAGGGGTGCATATAAATCACTGTGTACATTTCATTTCCTTGACCACTAATTTTGCTGTTCTCTCTAGAAGCACTGGCTGGGGCCAGAGCAATCATTATCCCAGACTTTCATGAGACACACTCTTATTTTTACTTGTAACAGGATCTATGATAAATTGACTTCATTAACTTCAAGCCAGTCCCCAGCTCTTGACTTCTAATCAGTTTTTATTTTGCTAAGAGATCACTGGCTGCTAAAGCAAAACATCAGTCTTCAATCAGAAGTGAAATTAATCTCTCCTTTTAGAGCTGAGAGGCAAAGGGCCTCTTCTGAAGCTTGCCTGAAGGAGGTTTAGTTTTTATGCTTGTGCTCTTCATAGCCCCCCTTCCATCAGAGGTTGCTGTCTCCAGAGTCCCGCCAGCAGAGCATTTTGTGCCAGAGTTCCCTCCCCCACCACGGATAGGGTCCTCTGAGTTATTCCAAGCAGTCTGAAGGGCTGATACCTCGGCATTTTCTGAAATCAGACAAGGGCAAACTCACAAGATTCACCTCAGCAGTGGTAAGAGAGGCAACAGCCTCCAAGCGCTCCGTGGTGCTGCGTGGTGACCGTGCAGCCACCACACTGTATTTGTCATTTGCATGGAATGGGCAGTGGAAGGGCTGAGCAGAAATGGCCCCAGCCTGAGCTAAGTTTGGTGCTGTGACATTCTTCCCATCCATTCTGGAGTCAGTCTGGAAACCCAAAGAGGCAAAGATGTGTCCATTGGACTGAACACTGATGCAGATTGGTGCAGGTGGTGGAGAACACTGTACAGGCTTTGGCAATATTTAGGTGAAAATTACTCACAGCTGGAAAGTTCAATGCAGCTGCTGTTGTCTTGAGGGCAATTGCTGCTCTACACCGGTGCTGACCCAGTGCTTTTCTGTCCAGGGTAGGCAGATCCCTCCTGAAGAGCCTGGAGCCACATCTGGGAAGCCTGTCTTGGCCAACTGGATTCATGCGCAGTGTATCAGCACAGACTGGCTTTGGCTGCAATTTGCAACAATCAGCCAACATCCTCCTCTTAGCTGGTAACACCTGCAAGGATCATAGTTCAAAGAGAATAGTTTTCTCAGGACTTTCTTTATCACCAAAAGCGGACACTGCCAGCTCCTGGCTGACCATCACATGGGAGCAGCCCCCTCATTGTTACACAGTAAGGATAAATCAGATTTAATGCTTCATTCAGTAGGATTTAAGATCACTTTGTAAGAAGCAGGATGAGTTTGTCTGCTCCTGAAATAGGGAGGAGATAAACAGCTGGGGGTCATGCAAGTGGAGAGGAGATGATGAGGAGCAAGCACCTGTTTCTGATTTACTGAGTAAATTTTTGATGCCAAGCACATGAGGCTGAGCTGAGTTTCTTGTGGCTTAGGGTGGCCTGGCAGGTTTTCACAGCCTCATTTAGAGCTCATTTTCATTTTGGTGCTCCTTACCTTCTGGCACAGGAGAGCTGGGATGCTGCTGGGCTCTGTCATTGCCTGTTTGCTGATCTGCTGTAAGGTGACTTGAGAGACGGAGGCTGTCAGCTCTGTGACTCGAGCCAAATCCAATTCATCGAGGTCTTGTGCTGCATTCCTTGCTGTTGTAATTTAGCAGGGCTCTGTCGATTTAGTAGCAAATTTAGCTTTTTAGCCTCTGGAAAGCACCATTCCAGTAAGGGGAGAGTGAAGCTGACAGTCTGACAACCTTTTCTGCAGCCCAATCACTAGTCCTTGGAAACAAAATAATCACTGTAAATTTCACTTCTAATAATGGTTGAAACAAAATATCTGTATGTTTTGCCTCTGAAATATAAATGTTTATCAATAGATAAATGGAAGTGGATATTTTCAGTATCTTGGATTCATTTGGGTGGTTTTTTCCTTAACTGAGCTGTATGATTTTGCCCTAGGTCTTGGAGAAGGCTTTGCTGAACTTGGAGGATGTGAAAGGCTAATAAAATGTGGCTGTGTGAGATGTGTTCTGTCTTCCTGGGGAGCAGATATTGCATCTGAAGGAGGTAAGCCTGAGGAATGGTTCTGGGTCTTGGTTTAAGATGATTTAAAGAGGTGGACACTCCAAAATGAGTTACCTCCCCTTAGTTTTACCCAGTCCTTTTCCACCAAGAAGGAATGATTATCCCAGAGCAAAAAGATTTGGATTCCTTTCGCTATCCTGTGTAACTCCTCAGAGGAAGGGCACTGACAGTAATTCTCATCAAGAAGAACATCAGTTGTTTTAAAAATAATTAGATGCCTTCTATTGACACACGCTTGAACCTTGCTTTTATTGTCTTCTCTCTTGTGTGTGGGAATCAGAAAAGTCTTATTTATTAAGGTTTCAGACACTTTAAAGTTGTGACTAGATGAAATCAGGAGAGACAGTTAGGCTTTCATAACTTACAGAATAGAATTATTTAGGCTGTTTGCTAGGAAAAAGGTTTAGATCTTCCACTGCCCTGGCAAGTTAAAAGGTCTTTGTATCTGAGAGAGCTGTAAGATCCTGAGGAGGTGAATGAGTTTTACCAATCCTGTGGTGAAGGGCAGGGGACATTTCCTTAATAAAGACTAAAAAAAGGGTTTTTTTGTTAAATTTCAGTCATGTATTATCAGGGGAACTTAGAAGGACATTGTTAAATTAACTACATACTTGGTTCTTTGTGTTAAATGCTTTTTTAAAAATTCAATATTTTATTCCTTCTTTTTAGCGTTTTACGGATTAGCAGTGTAAAAAAATGTTGTGGCTTATAACAAGGCCTTATAATTATCTGCAAAAGCTGGTAGGGAATAGGAAAGCTTAAAATCTGAGTGAAGCTCAAAATTATCTGGGAGAACTTGGGTCACAGTCATTCCCATCACTGGTGCTCAACTTCCAGCCTTCCTACTGGCAATGGGGAATCTTTCAACCCCAATTCACCCTGGAAAATGTGATTCATTTAGAGCCAAGCTTTCAGCTGGATTTTACAGCCTAATTAAAAGAGTTGAGGGTATAAAGACACAGCATGGGGATGTCAAAACGGGGCATTTGTTCAACAGCAAACCATGTCCTCTGTGAAAATACAGTGCTCAAACTTCACAGTGCCTAAATCCCAGCCTCACACTTAGTTGGCATGAGGAGGAAGTTCTGATCATTTCAGAAAAACTTCCAAAAGCTTTTTGAAGGTGTACTCTGTCACGCCATACCAATAAACAGAAACAGCTGTATCTTGTGACTGCTGAAGCCAGGAACAACTTGTTCCAGATCCTGGGGAAATTCCTTGTACCTTGCAGTATAAAGTACCTTTGTAGAAGTACCACAGTACCTATGCAGAAGTATTTTCTCCCAGGAATGGCTGGTGGCTTCCCCCAGCAGCATGAAGTGGCAAAACACGGGAAGAATCTTCCTCCCTTCAGCATGAGAGTGGTAAATACATGGTTTTTAAAGTTGTATTTTAGCACAGTAACACTGAGTAAAATATGAAGTGTCTTTCTGCTTGTGTTGTTTTATGCATGTTGGTGTTAATGCTTTGAGGGCAAGGAGTACTGCATTGCCCTTCAGGACTTACAGCAGCATGGCTTATAATTTAATTTTCTTTTGTTTGGTCGATTGATTTGGTGACCTTAATGCACAGATTCTGGTTTCTGAATTATCCATGGAAAAAAGAATTTTCAGAAAGGCCTCTTTCCTTGAAAGAGATTTGGCCCTCAAAATATGCATTATTTCTTTACCTCCTGTCAAGGACAAAGTCACAACATTTTTCAGAGGCTGCAGGGAAATCCAGTGGCATCTTCAGTTACTAGTGCTGTTTGTTTGTTTGTTTGTTTTTTCTTTAATTAAAGCACTATAAGAAGTGGGACATCACATTAGCTGCTTGGGACTCCATGAGGGGAATCTGCGTATCGTTTTTGTCATTAACTTGTGTCTTACATAAATGGGGATGTCGCAAAGTGCTCACAGAACTTGGTGTTCCTTCTCTCCCTTCCCTGCTTCAGGAGAAGATGAGCTGCTGTATGTCTGTCATGTTAAACATCCCTCCTGGTAATAGCCTGAGTGCTGTGAGCTATTTTAGTGTACCTGCATATTGCCAGGGAGGATGTCAAATACCTCTTCTGAGGATCTTTGCAGCTTTTTTATTCATTACTATCAGTGGTGTGGGGAAACTGGTTTGAAAAATCGCTCCAAACAAGTGTAGGCCAAGGTAGGAGATGGAGCAGGAAAGAACCACAAAATACTAAAGTTGTATTTTACATTAAGCTCCATCATGGTTTCTTATTGTGGTTTATCACATAAAGTGACATTTAGTCTGTGGGGAGGATCACAGAGCTGGTTTTCACAAGAGAGCTTTTTGTCTGTCCTGAAATATGGAGGGCTGTGAAGTGGTGGGTCCTGCTCTGAAAATAAATACACTCCTTCAGTAGTTCTGTAGGCTGTACTTGGACTGAGTGAACTGAACCAACTCTGAGGAATGTTTTCTCTGATGCTGGTGTCTCCTGGGAGCTGCAGCAGGTGAGGACATGGCAGTGACCAGGAGGAGGCTTTGGGAATCATTGCACTGACCTTGTGGTCCATTTGCTCTGGTGTCCATATCCAGCAGTAATGGATTGGATCAGGTGCTTCAGATGAACATGTAAGGAAAGGTAATGCCCTCCAACCTCTAATTATTAGAGTCTAATTATTGACAAACTGAGGTTTACATCCTTCCTGGTTTTTGGTGTTGTGTTGTTTCACTAATTGAATTGAACAGCAGAGTAACATATCAGAATGTGGCATATATTCCTAAAAATCCTGGGCTCCTTTTACCTTGCAAGAGTACCAAGCCTATGTCTGAGTTATGGCCTTTTCAGTGGGTTTTAGTATTTCTCACAAATACTCTCTGGACAATGTAATCTTTCTGTTTATCCAATCTAGATGAAATACAAGAGGAGTGCAAGCTTTCCCCCATTGTGGCCGATCATTATGCCACAAATCAGGAAAGGCCAATTTTAAATGCAAATTTTGTCTTTTGAAAGGATTGCCAAGCTGAAATGTGCTGAGTAGAGCTGCCTGCATGCTGAGTGCTCAGAATGTGCTGGGTTTGGTAAAAGGCTATAATTTTCTGTTATAATAATACAGCTGTAGGGAATTATGTGGTAGCCAAATTCATATCAATTTCCCCAAGAATTAGAAACAGTCCTACTCAACCCCAAAGACAAAGAGGAATAAGGAGGTAATAGCATCCATCAGGATGATCATATAGCACATTGTTTTGGAATGCTACCAAGAAGGCATCAAAGCTGTGAAGCTGAACCAGGTTCCGTAGTCCTAGTTCTTGATTGTCAGGGGAAGACAGGAGAAGGAAGAGCCTGGTAATGGATTCAGTGAGGATGGCTGATCACAAATAACTTGAAGATAAGAAAATGAAAAAAAGGATAGCTTTTTTTTTCCCTTTCGCATGCCTGAGGGTGGAAATGGAAAACAGAAAAACCAACCAACAAAAAAAAAAAAAGAAAAATTAAAAAAAAAGAAAAAAAATGTTAAAAATACAATTTTCAATAAAATAGCTGCTGAAATCAAGTTCTTTGTAATTTGGGGCTGGTGAACCCATTGAAGTTAGTGGGACTGCACACCTATGCTAAGAAAATGCTTAAATACTTTAGTGCTTTGCTGTTTTGTGATATGAACAGAAATTACACAGCTTGAAAATTCCAAAGAACCAATGGAAGCAAAAGAATAAGTGGGATGAGACTGTGATGAGCAGCAGAGGAGGCAGGGCTGAAACCTGCCATATTAAAAGAGGAAAGCAATGGAGTGGCTGAGGCTGCTTTGTTAGAATCAGGAAAAAAATAATCTTACACTGCATCCTGCACGTTAATTAGCAGTAATAAAAACAATCGTTCCCTCCAGCCTGAAACTGTGGCTAATTGCACTTAAGTGTTCACTGCAAGCTAAAATAATTAGACCTTCACTGTGTTTCATAAATACATGGCTTAAATTATGCAGGGAGAGAGGAAGGAAGTGTCCTTTGCAGCTCTTGCCTGTCTGTCTTCCTTTCGCTCTACTTCCACAGCTGTTTCTTAGCCTTCCTTCTTAGATGATCCTACTGTGTGTGCTGGAACTGATTGTGGAGGCAATTTCTTACTGAGACAGAGTTGTGCTGGCTTTGTCCCTTGTGACAGACAGGTTCAGTAAGATCCAGCTTGGCAGAGGATTTCAGGAACTTCGGCCTCACTGAAGCTGTGCTTTCATGTCTCTGATCCCCAATACCGATCCCAAATGCCTAGTTTCAATAATAAGATTTTGTAAAATGAGGGAAGAAGGCACTAAAAAAGGAGAAAAAACCACCAAATCCCAACAAGCCCAAAGATTTTCTGCCTTTCTAAAAATACAATTTCCTTATAAAACAACTGGTAGTTCTTTAGCTGATGTATGCTACTGTCTCCAACAGATTTGTGTTGATTTTTTTTCCCCCACTGACATATAGAGGATAGAAACACATTATGCATTTCATTACTTTTGGCTAGAAGTTGCAATGATGCTCTCTATTTGAGGATAAAATATCGTTCACCCATTCTCCATCCTTTCTCTCATGTCCTAATTTAGATGTATGCAACTCCTGAAAATAGTTCCATTTAGCCTTATCCCCAGTTTTGTCTCTCTTCCACCTTTATTTTCATCGAGCCATGAAACTAAAAATGCAGACCTCACACTAGGGAGCAGTCCCTGACACGGAGCTCCTCTGATGGCTCTCTGGCAGCTGGAGGATGTGCATACTCTGTCACACTGCTGTCAGCAGAGCTGCTGCTGGTCTCTCCAGCTCACAGCTGATGTGGGATGTCATCTGCAGCTTCCCGTGGTCCCTGCTGGTCATTAGCTCTGCAAGAGCTGGAGGGGCCAGGTTTGGGAGTGGTTATGGCTAAAGGAGTGCAGTGGTGCCTGCCTGGGGAGAAAGGATGGAGAAAAGAGAGCTAACTGAGCATGAAAACGGCCGTGGAAAAGATGAATGGTTGGAGATGAAAAGGCTGTTCAGCAAAATAAGCAAATAAGCAAACAAAGGAAAGGCCTCAGGCAGTGATTCCACTAGACTGAGCAAAATAGAAGTGAGCCTGGTTAGTACGTGGCAGGAGGCTGTGAAGATCCCAGGGTTTATCAGGGCTGCCCTTCCCCTGCCTTTAGCTGTCTGACACCTTAGTGACTGACTTTGTCACAAGAGATTTCCCGCCTTGGGTCTGGCAATTCTCTTCTGGTAGTTGCCATAATATTGTGCTGATTGGTTTCCTAATGGTTTTGTTGCTTTGCCTCACCTCCTGTCCTGATGTCTTGTGAAGTGCTGCTGTGGACTCTTGAACTACTGTTGCATGTTGAGCTGAAGTGACTTCTGCCACCTTAAAGTGCTTGTGGCTGTTCTCTGGGATGAGGAGGACAGGTCAGTGCTATCTCAGAAGGTTTTGCCTTTGTGCAAAGCCTTTCAACCTGAAATAGGAGTGATTGTGTTACAGAGTAATGGTAAAGTAAGGACTGAAACTGAGATCTAAGTTTTGCTCCCCTTATTTGGGAAGCTCTATGCAATTTCATGGCTAAGCTTAAAGATTAAAAAGGGAACATCCTTCACAGACTTTTTAAACAGCATATCCTGAAATGAAAAGACTGAAAACCATTCCGGTTAAAAGGGACCTCAGGAGTTCTTTAGTCCAAACTCCAGCTGAAAGCAAGGTCAGCTGGTCAGAGAAGTCAGGCTACTGAGAGAATTATCTATTTGGAGCTTAAAAATGTACTCTGGTGGAGGCTGCACTTCCCTGGGCAACCTCTGTGGGTGCCTGACTGCCCGAAGGCAATAAAGTTTTTCCTTGTGTCCAGGTATAACCCTTCCTGTTTCCTTTTATGCCTGTTGCTCCTCATCCCTCCACAGGGCTGTGAAGGGCTCGGCTGTGTGTTTTTTGGAATGTTCTCAGAGACATTCCTTCCTTTGAACTCAACTCTTCCAGCTGAACAAGCCCAGGAACCTCAGCCTGTCCTCACAGGGTGAGTGCTGCAGACAGTGACCACACAGTGACCCCACACTGAACTTGTTCCAGTGGTGCCTCGCACCAGTTTCCAATCCACGTAGTTGCCTAGGCATCCAGTGTAAAGGAAAAACTTGGATATGTGACTGTTCTAGGGGGCAGTGTGAAGAAATAAAGTTGAGGTATGTGACATGCATTGCTCTCCCCTTGTACCCAAATGCATCCCTTTTCACCAGGAAGGCCACCAGGTTGTTCATGAATTTTGTTTTCTTGGTACATGCAACAGTGCTAATTAAACAAGCGAGGAAACCAAAGCATTGTTCTGTTCTTTGTGGAGGAAAGGGAAGTGGTCACGGCACCAAGGCAGCCAGAGCCCAGTGAATGTTTGTACACTTCTCTCAGGCACATGGTATGATTCTTGGGGCTGGTCCTGTGCAGGACCATGATCTTTGTGGGTTCCTTCCAACTCACAATATTCCATGATTCAGTGATCGCTGCATTTCCAGTGCCCCTTTTGAATGTATTAAATTCCAAGTGCCACAATTCCTCATGGATTTAAAGCTGAGCAGTGGATAGTTTTCTTTGGGAGGCTGACCTCTAGTGTCTCAGTAAGACAAGCCTCAAGAAAAGAGGAACAGCAGAGGAATGGGTGCTCTATGGAGCGAAGCCCAAAATATGTCTGGCATTTTATGAGCCTGCAAGATACTTTATTTAATAATAAAAGAGCAAGTGTTGCTATGGTATCTCGAGGTGTATTTGTACTGCTATGGCCACATAAAGGATTCCATGATATTTTTTAATCTTTATTTTAATTACTGAGTTCAAGTTTTGAAATTGCAGGGACCTCTTTCATTTTTTGATTATGCAGTGTTCTGTGAGATTGAAATATTAATAGAGCAAGACAGCTCTTGTTTCATTCTTGAGAAGAAATCAAATAATCTCTGAAGCCCCAGCAATATGCAAGATTTGATTAAAAGTCTCATGGAGGTCACCAAAACAGCTGGTGCTGAAACACAGTTATTTTTTATACATGAAAAGCATGAGCTCAGTCTTAGAAGCCAGACAGAAATATCTATTATGCATGGTGGGTTTCTCTGTCTGCCTATGTAAAAATCCAAAACACTGGCAGGTTTTTATTGCTTCAGGTCAGACTCCCCAATGCACCATGGTTCTGCTCTGAGGACTCTTGGCCACTTTTGAATTCCCATTGATTTGGCATCGTCCTCCATCTACTCTCAGCTGAGGTCTGGGTTAGTGGAAAAGGTATTTGATTGTTTTGCTGATGCAAAGGTGTTTGTAAAGCAGGTGTTTATGGAGGAAAATGAAAAGTACTTCAGTTCTTCCTATGGTGTTCCAGGGAAAGCTGTTTGTTCCCTTATCTGAACACTTTTCATGTACATTATGGATTTATTTTATTTTTATGAAAATACGTAATTTCAGTTGTGGACAGAGAATATAACTTTTTGAAATAAGAACGAGAGCTTCTCCAGAACTTATTTAAAAAGCAGCAAAAATCACTGGCTCACATAACGTCCACAGGCAAACAAGATACTTTCTGTTACTATAAACCAGCCATTGCTGCTGTTGGGAAGTTCTTGCAGAAGGCTTCTTTTCCTTGCAGTGCATTATTCCCATCCCACTAGCTCAAACAGCCTGAATTTTTCATCTTCTGGCAATGATGCTGGACGTTTATTTATTTTAAAGGAAATATGCTGAGAAAATCAATCTTGCCTGAAGGGCTGTATACTGAGACCATACCTCAAAATATCTGCCTTATTTTGCTGCACAGAACTTCACTGGCTGGTGTTTTCAGAGGCTGTTTGTTCTGTTTTCTTTAGGCACCAAAGTGAGAGTTAGTTTAAGAAACATAGATGAACATGCATTTTTCGCAGAGAAAGTAAAATGTAAGTAGGACTAGACGACTGAGGAGTTCTAGAAATGTAGAGGTAAATATGTATGTCCTTGGAACATCCCACTCCGTGGAAAAATGCCTGAGACTTTGTGGCATGATTGAAAAATATGTGTGTTACTGTCATATTAAGGGTTTTGCAGTGCACTGCTCACTCAGGCACAAGACCTGTGTTGTTTTGGCATGTCTGATTTCTTTGGAAATCATTGCATTTGGGATGATTTTTTTATTTTTTTGAGCTGTAGTACATATCTCTGTAAAAGAGGACATACAGGCCTACTCTTCTGTTTTACCCTTCTAAATTCTCTCCATGCCTGTGCTGTTAAAACTGACTATGGCAATGCTCAGCTTCTTGAGGTTGCAAATCTGGGCCTATCTTCTTTCTTTTAAGCAGGGTTTAACTTTTTTGGCTTCGTGGTTCCATGGTTATGTAGAGACCAGATCTAATGTTCAACATAGTGTTTTTATCTGTGAGGCTGCGTAAAGTGGGTCAGTCTCATCATCCACATTTCTCATGTGCAAATGAAAAGTTGTTGCTGTTAATTGTTTCAACTGAACCTAAAGGTTTGGGGCCTATGTCAGAAATTATATAGGCTCACAAAAGCAGAAAGATTTTGGATTTTTTTTTGTTTGTGAAGCCCTTTACTTCACCTAAGTCTACCAAATTTGTTTCAAAATTTTGCTTTTGAGAAGAAAAAAGTGTGCTGCATTAGGAAAAATCTCCTAAGTATTGTAGGAAATGTTACCTAAAAACAAAACTCAAAGGTCTACGGTTGGTTTATTTATTTTTTTTAATGATTGAAATGTTTTTTCTGCTGCCGAACGCCTGGATCAGAGCCAGAGCAGCCTCTGTGTGCACAGAGGTGGTACCTTGTTAGCCTGCACTGTTTCTGAAACAACTCTAAATCCAACCTGTTTCTTTTGGTTTTAGCTTGTAGGTGATACCTTTTTTTTACTTGCTGTCTGTGAGTTCTCTCTGGAAACAAATAGGTTATGGTGATGTGCTCATGCTCTTTCTTTCTCTGTGAAGATGCTGGTTTCATCAGCTCAATTTTTATGTTCCAGGCTGTGCATGAACAGTTGTTAAATGCCTAGTAAGACTTCCATTTGCCAAGCAAATCTACTTCTAGTATTCAAAATTCAACTTCACATGAAATCTTTGCTGGTGGAAGATCTGTGCTCCGTAGAGCCTGTGATAGTTGGCAAAGAATATTTTGAACTCTAGGCTGTAGCCGGAGTTATAACTGCAGAGAAATTAAAACAGAGGTTTCATCATCATGCTATTCCAGGAGAGAGAAATTAGTTGTAGAATATTTGTTTTTTTAAAAAAATATAGATCATACTGACAAGACTGGAGGGTTGTTTCTGCCAGCCTGCTTAACAGTGAAAATTATGTAGGCTATGGCTTGAATATGGAGTGGAATACATTAATATTAATATTGTTGACTTGCTGAGATCTTCTTGTACCTCATAGTGCAAAGTCTTTGCTAAGTTTGAGTCGATAACAGTGGTTTGATATAATTTCCCTAGCCTGGTTATCATATAAGATATCAGGACATGTATCTGTGTTATATAGCTTAAAGTTTACGAGTGTATATCTCACTGTATGCCAATATTTTTCTTCTCTCAGTAATAAAAAGCCTCACATCATGAAGTGAGATTGCACGAAGTGTTTTGCAAAGAGACAAAGAGTTGAATCAACTCCCAACCAGGTAACAGCTCCATTTATAAGATAGAAAGTATTTTCTGGTGCTCCTTATCACTGATGAAATTGCTGGTGCTGCTCTACATTTAATTGTGAGCCTCATGTCCAATTAGCATCTGGACCTCTGACTCTGTCAGGTTAAACACGATGCAGTTTGGAACTGCAGTGTTTCTCTGGCTCCACTGCTGCTCCTGAGTGGGAGCTGACAGAGATTTTTTTTCCACCTTCTTTTCCACCTTTGCAGACTTTCCTTTCAGGCATAGGCCTTCCATTCTTATTTGCCCTTCTTGAGTCCTTGTTCCTCATTTTTGAAAAAAATACCTTAGGCAAGAAGTCTTCTTGCCCTGCTCCAGTGGGATTCGAGTTCTTGAAATAAGAATGTGCTAAAATTCAGAATTTGTAGGTGTGCAAATGGTTCTTTTAATTGCTGTGCAATTGCATGGGGAGTAAACACATCAGGGCCTGCAATTAGAGACTCAGTAAGCAGTTGAAAATGTTTTTCTAATTTTTCAGGTGCATTCCCAAATGCACAGGTATGCCTGTTACAGCACATTCTTATGACTCTGAAGTGTACAGGGGAAACTGACTTTGGCATGCACGGATGGGCTGAATATTTTAGTTCTGGAGACAACAGCAAACATGCATATTTTATGCTGAGTACAAATTAGCCATGCAGGATATCAAATGAGTGCCTGAGGGAGGGTGCAGAGTGCTGAAATTAGAGTCTGAATGAAATCTATTTAGTATTAAACCAGTCAAATCCTGAGCTGGCTTCTCCACTGGTGTCAATCAGTCCAGCTCCATTAACTCCAGTGGAGCTGTGCCTCTGTGTCTATTGGGGAAGAGGCCTGCTCTGAATATTTTCGGTAGACACAGCACAGTTCTGTTCAGAGAGGAAAAATGCCTTTCTGCAGCTTTTGGGTTGTAAATTTACTCTCACAATTTATAAATGAGCTTTGTGCCTGGTCTTTAATCAGTCCTGCTGGGGCACTGCCTGTTGTCATGGAGAGCTGCTCAAGGTCTGATGGAAGAGGGAAGATCTGAATGGGGGCCAGAGTAGGATTTGGTTGGATGCTGAGCCTCTATCCTGCCAGCTGGCATGGGAAGTGCATGTCCTTACCATGGGGGAGGCCTGCACTTGCACCTAGAACATCCTATTGAGCTTTCCTGTCCTTTAAAGGCCACAAATTGTGACTTTACACTCAGGCTAGCTTTTCAAAATTAGCCAGGTGACTTAGAAGCTTAGAAGATGTGTTCCTTGCTAGCAGGGCTCAGGGTCCTAAATATGCAGGATTTTTAATCATTGTTTCTTGAAGCCTTGGGTAATGAAGATCCTTTGCAAAATTTCTTTCTCTGATATGAAAGCGACAGGCACTTGCGAATATCACAGTTTCATTAACTGGACCAGATAAAAGGAAGTCGACCTGAGCATTATTTCTGTCTGCCTGTTTTAATTACCATGCAGAAGAAAGAGGAATGAAGATGCAGAAACTCATTTGTCCTGTTTGAGTTTGGTCTCTGTCTTGAGAGATCATCATCAAGCTTCCCGGGAGGAGGCAGAAGGTGTCCTCACAGCACTATAAGACATACTCTCTCTCATTAGAATATGAGGGACTTTGAATGTTTGTTCTCTAGTGACTTAGGTCAGCATTGGGAAAGAATTGAATTGTGAGATTTGACAACTAATTCTTACGGGTTTTATTTTTGGATGGTTGCTTGAAATCAAGAGAGAGATCTTTGTGCTTCAGCACAGAAACCTTCACCCAGCTCTGGTTATTGCTCATGTCATGCACCGCATTCTCCCACAACCTTAGCAATAGCAAACAGCAGCACCTCCCTAATTGTTTACCTCGCATTCTTGGAGTTGTAAATACTCCCATTTCATTGGAGGCAGAAAATGAATAAATTGTAGCTGCAGTGTCTCTTTTCCACTCTTAGGTTATGGTTATTGAAGTGCCAACCAAAAAAACCCCATGAATACAACAGCAGCATTTTCCACAGAGGTGCATTGCAGGCATATACTCTTGCAATCAATGACACTTATTTTTGAGATGAGATAGTCCTGAGGGTGCCAGTGAAATCAGCTGAGGATTTTTGTTCTTAATTGTCTGATCTGCAGGCTTTGCTCTCTGTTGGAGCACCCGTGGGGCCTGTTGGCAGATGGGGAAGAAGTGTGTAGTATTTAAAACAAGAATATCCATTGGCAAACAGGGAAATAATGTGGTATTTGAAGTATTAGAATGATAATGAATTGAAATTAACCTTTTTAGCTTCGTATTTGCAGATAATTAATAGTGCACACACCACCAGGTGTCACGTCTCAGTAAAGGGGCCTGAACCTCCTGAAAGAGTCTAATTTGGTTTCTTGCAGCTTACTTTCCGCAATAGGATAGCAGAAACATCTGACATGGCATGAAATTTTTTTATTCTAAAAGTTATTCCTTCCACTTGTCCAAAAGTCTCATTAATGCCCAGGAATTCTCTTATCTGATCACTTACATGCTCTTTAACTTGTTCATGGAGAACTCTTAATATTTTGCATATACCCGGTGTCTTTGTATTGACATAGGCTTAAAAAATAGTTTATCTTAAATAGATATAATTCCTAGATGTCATTTATCCAATTACATAATTGCAGGCACTTACTATAAACACTCAGCACTCAGGAGATCCCAGTCTCTTTCCAGCATGCTCCTGGAGACTTTTAATCCGAGACTTGGGTTTCCTATTGAAGGGAGGAAACATTTTGATAAAATAATCTCCCAAATCAATAAGCCCTACAGATTTATTGCTCTGAGCCACATGCAATGTTATGGCAATACCTATTAAGCAGGAAGTATAACTCTGCACAGAATCAAAATTCAACTCATTTCAGAAAGCAAAAGGAGTTAAATGCAGGATTCACTTCGTCTTGACATTTACTGGATTATACTTCCAATAAGGAATTTTGAGTATTTAATAAATATATTTTTGGGTTTCTTTGCTTACTAGTATTGCCCTTAGGCACTTAAATTGAATAGTCAACATGTTTAGGTCTGTTACAAATACAGGTCCTATAAATAAACCTGAAAATCCATATATTGAGATTTTTTTTCTCTTCTTATCTCTGTTGATTTTAAAAGTTTTAAGGATGTGACATATGTAATATTCTCTTAGACATAAGTCAGTCTAACAATAATTGTCTCAAAAATTTCTAATAACAATGTTTTAGAGATTATTCTTAAAAAAAAAAAATGAACAAAAGGATAGTAGAGAAGCTTCTTTTTTTGGAGGGATCACAATAATGACTAATAAAGTATCCCAATAAGCTGGGGAATCTGTCCCACTAGAACTTTCTGCCTTTCTCAGTTTGGAGCTCTTGTATTACACTTGGGATTTTTCAACTATTTCCTGAACTTGAGCAACGTGAGGATGGACTTTCAGAACAAATAGAACCTGCCTCTGCGAGAGCTGGGGCAGTTGACATGTTTTCCATGAGGAATTGGAGCTGCTGCTCTTTTATGAGTGTGAGATCTCATCAACATAATCAATTAGGCAGTCCTGGGCATTACAGGTGCACCAGTTCATATGTTTTCTGAAAACAATCAAATTGCCTGTCTAATTTAATTTTACATATAGCAAATCTTTTTATGAAGTGGGTTTTATTTAGCAACCCTTTTAGGCCGTATGCTGCTGTAGGCCTTTCAGGTTATGTCAAGAAAAACATGAATTCAAATATTGGGGCTAGCACCTTGTGTATTTATACCTGCTTCTTTCATTCCCTGCCCAACCTCAGCTCTCTTCCAATGCTAGAACCAGAAAAGTTTACGATAAAATCCCCAAACGTAATATTTTATTAAATCTCATACACACAAAAAGTTTAAAAACCTGTGGATTTCATAGTTGGCTTTGTTTTTAGAAAATTGCTCATTAGCAGCTGGCAAAACTGATTTTTTGCTACCATGGGAATAATAGTTTTAATCCATATGGTGTCTTGACTGTCTTTTCCTCCTTGACAGAACCAAAAGCAATATGCTAGTAATATCTAATAAAAAGTGCTTTAGGTTTAAGCCTTTCTTCAGCATCCTCTACTTGTTTGAAGCAAGTTTTGATTTTCTTAAAGCATTTGTCAGAATATTTAACCTTACGTAGTTGCTGAGAAAGTAGGAAAGTAAAACAGGACCTTACATATGAAATAAACAGCACTTCAGCAACAAAGTCCCAGTGCCCAGAAAGGTGTGTGGATCCCGGGAAGCAGCCTGAGGCGTGTGGGATTGGAAGGACCTTACAGTGCCTTGAGGAAAAAGAATAAGCTGGAAAAGAAATAGTACAAAATCTGTAGTACAAAAACCTTCGTGGTGTAAAAGCAAGATAGTGAAGGCACCCTTCTGAGGAAAATAAAACCAATATTGGTGTTACATTTGAGAATAAAACCCAGTCAGGAAATATGAATATTCCACAGCCATTTTGTTCTCCACACTAATTTTCCTTCAGCTGTATTATTTTTGGTGTTGTTAGGGCGGTCTACAAAGGATGCTTCCAATTGTCGCTTTAATGTGAATATTTTTATTCTGAATTACTGGCTCTTATTTTTCCTCTCATTGCTTGGGTGCATTTGCAGGTGAAATATCTCGCTCGGTGTGAGGTTGCTCTCATATCACAGCAGGGAGTCAGGAGCTGGATTCATTTTCCTGAGCAATATGCAACTGTTTTGCTTTGCTCCTTGGAGGGATATCACAGGCGGTGGTGAAACAGAAAGGCAGCCACAGACATAAAGAAAGAAAAGGGGGAGAGAGGCAGCTCTCAGTGCAATGTTGTTGAATGACACAAGAATGTCCTGGGAACAGAGTAGTTTTAATGTATTAGTAAGGCTGATAAAGACTCAGAAGTTGGTCATTTTAAGATCTTCAAATTCAAAGTGCCTTAGGCAAATTCATTTGCTCTGGTGTATATCCATGCTTGTGCACGGAGCAGTAATAAAACCAGGCTAACTCTTGTTTCAGTGTGTCATTTAATATGGTTCCTGGATGTCAGGGGAATTCAGAGTGAAATCTTTTTCTGGCTTCCAGAACAAAGGCAGCACCGTTCTGTGCCGTCAGCAAAACCCCAGTTTAAATGACAGCCCCCTTAAGGCCATTGTACAGGGCTAAAAGGAAAACCAGAAAACACCTTTTTTTTTGTAGGTAATAGTTAGTGCACTTGGTGTTTCAGTTGGTTCCAGTTTGGGGGAATGAAAGCTCTTTTGCACTTCCTTGGCTCTTGGTCCTCCAACATTGCTACTCTTGCAAAAAGAATTCATTCCCTCTCTCTTGGAAATCCTGGCTAAATAATGCCTGTGGTTTTCTGTATCCAGCTTTCCAGACATCTCAAGCAGTTTTCCTAAAGGACTGGAAAATGGAGCGTCCTCTCAAATACCTATAACATGTGATATCATACTTTAGAAGTATTTTTTTTTTTAAAATTGATTGGAGTAACTATATCTCCATGGGTTTTCTGGTAGTGAAATTATTCCAGAGAGGCTAAGTTCATGTTATGGTCGCTGACTTTTTCTCATGGTTTTAGCTGGTGATGGTTATAACCCTTTTTTCATTTTTCACTAAAAATGTGCCTGTGGTTTTTTTGTATCCTAGGGAGTGGGTGCAGTGCAAAGCTGAAAATTGTTTCTCTTCAGAGGTCTGGATCCAGCACAAAATTTCAGTTGGCTTTGTACTTTTCCCACACTAGTTCTGAGGTAATTCTCTCTCTCTCTCTCTCTCTCTCTCTCTCATTTATTTATTTTTTTTTTACTGGCACTTTCTGGGATTTTGTACTACAGTATAATTCCATGGCAGTGTTGAGCTTCTGGCAGCTCTAGAGAGAGTGTGGTGATCTGAGTAGACCATTTAGACTTGCTGGATATGAGCAAAGTGCCTCCAGGATCCCCAGTATTCTCTCAAGATAAAAGGCATAAGGAAGTTTTTTTTGGGCTGGAAATGTCATTAAATAATAGAAAAAAATGGTATTATGCAATAGCATAGCTTCTGAGTAATTGGTACTCAAATAAATTAATGAGAAAAGGGAGATGTGAATATTTGCCATGGGTGGAGAAGAGAGCATGGACCAGAGCAGCAAAGAGGGAGTGATTTCCTGAAAATAGTTGAAAAATTCAGTCTTCTTTAGACAAATTAAAAAAAAAAAAGATAAAATCAAATGTATGGAGGTGAGAAACTGGAGGAAAGAGAGACCAGTCCTGTCACTGAGTTGGTGTCCTGGTTTGGGGGGGGTCTGTGAAGCTTCTGAGCTGTCAGACGTCTGTCCTGCACTGGTAACTTTTTTATTCCCACTGAACTGATAGTATGTAAAATATGAGACATATCATGCAAAACAAACCCCAAACAAAACCCAAAAACCCCAGAAAAGCTTTGACAAAACACAGTAAAAAAGGGCATTCAGCATTTTCAAGCCCTTTCTCTTGATCGATCGACAACAATGCAAATGCAACAGAAGAGTGAATGAAACGATGAAAATGATTTGTCACGTCCTTCTATACTCACACATGGGCAGTACAGTGACAACTTGGTTGTCAGAGTTGGTGCACGCCCCGAGCACCTCTTCCCCGTGCTCCTATGGCCATAAGGGCATAGAAATAACGCTACAAATCAAGGTGTTATATTCTGATCACATATACGGAACATGTTTGGAGTAATTCAGTTTTTCGGAGAGGCTCCCACTGTTTTTCACTGTAAAAGCTGGGTGCCTGTTCAGTGTCGCTTCTGGTAGACTGCATGTGAGCCCTAGACAGAGTCAAGGATGGATCTGGTGCAGATCACTGATTAAAAGGCTGCCTTTTCGTGTTGTTAAAGGCATGATCAGATTAAAGGTCTTAGACTTAGTTCACAAAACACTGTGGTTTTTTTTTTTTCTTAATTAGGCAAGTCATTTTAATATAAACTGGGTACAGTAGCCTTATGAATAATTAAAGGTTGTCGCAGTGTCTCATTAACAACGACATGGAGTCCAGGGTGAATAAGGCAAAGCAAATGAACTATTTATTAACATACAGAACGGCTCTATGAATGTAGCTTGCTTCTTGCTTCTTCTTCTGCTTCTGATGTTCACAGAAAACTGCAGGAGGTAACTCGACCTCGAGCTTAGCTACCTACCAAATTCATTGGTCAATTCCTCAAAACATTCATCCTAAAATATCTCCTAAGAAATCCAAAACAAAGTACACAGCTGCACGATACTAATTAGTTTACAAAAACTCCTAGAATTGTTTCTAATAGTTTTGCTTGGGAAAAAAGAGAGAAGGAGAGAAATCTCACAGAAGTGCTGGGAAAGTTAGAAGGTTTCCCTGCTAACAGCTTTTTTAGCCGTCACAAAAGGTTGTCAGAATTTGAAGTTATTTTGGAATATATTGAGTTTAACTCCTTTTAGAGACCAAAGCTTTATTTTATTGTGGTGTAGATTCAGATAGCCTAAAACTGTATTCTGGGTTAACAACCCAGAGACTGCTGCATATCTGGTCCACTAAGGCACATACACTCTTCAGCAAATTCAGTAGGGGCTCTATCCTCCAGCTTTTTTAACAATAAAATGTATTGAATAAACTCCATGAAAATATTTTCAGGGCTTCTCCTGCTAATCCTTATGGCTGCTGTCACACTGCAGCTGCTAAAATAATGGCATTTTAATGGTAATATATATGTATGCACATAGGAGTCAGAGGTTGGAAAGGGACCTCAGGAAGTTTCTAATCCAACCTCTATCTGAAGGAAAGGTCAGCTAAAAGATTGGAATAAGTTGCTTAGGGTTTTACACAGCTGAGTCTTGAAAGCATCCTAGAATGGAGAGTGCACAACAGCTCTGGACAACCTCTGCCACTTCTGGATTTTTTTCTCAGAATGGAAAAGCTTTTGCTTAAGTGCAGTTTAAGTTTAGTGAAGTTAGGTACAGGTTTTTACCTAAATCAGTAGGTACTGAACTCTGGGGTGTTTGCATTATAGACACTGACTTACTCAGGTTCTTTATCAGGTGCTGGGTCTGCACACTGTCCTTCAGCAAACGGAAAGCAAATCTCTCGTTGAATGCCGTTAACTCCTGTTGATTTGGCTTAGATGTTTTTTTTTTTTTTGTTTCCCAAATTCTATTGAATAGTTAAAGCTATTTCAATTCAGTTTCCTTCTGAGTCAGGAAGGTCTGCTCAGCAAGAGAAATCTTTCCTTTTAAAGTCTCAGATTTGATCAATGCCATGTTCCTTGGGGTACTGTTTTATTTGACATCTCACACTGTCATGGTGCATATCAAACAGAAATTGCATCTACTACTTAAAAAAATTGACTGTTGTTGGTTTTTATACCCTATGGTGTTTGCTTGTACATTTTTATTATGCATCACATATCGTTCTTGAACTGGAACCTTTTTCTGATTGTCTGAAATTTAAAGTAGAGGTCCTAGGATGTTCCTATGAATAAATCAGATGCTCCACGCTCTGTGTAGTATCTTCGCCTGGTACAATAACCCGAATCACACCAGAAAAGAATCCTGCCTCCAGATTTCCGTTATTTCTGTGAATTCTGTAGACTGGAGAGGGTATTTATATTTATACACACACACACACATATATATATATATATATATATTTGGCAAGAGAGATAGATTTCCTAACTGGTTTTACTGCTATGTTGTCATGGAGTTGGGGCAAGAAATGGTGGAAGTTGCTGACTGCCTCCAGCTGACATCACCAATCACTCCAATGCGTGAATGATTTACATGTGGGTTCTGTTATTTAAAACCAGTTCAGTTTTTGGCTGGTAATTTTGTTTTATCGAAATTGAGGACATGGATGTCTGTGCCGATTGCTGCTCAGACAGTAAGAGACAAGTGCCTCAGGAGGCAAAGAGGAGTGAATCTGTGTTATCACAGCTGTTATCACAGGATGGCCACACTGCAAACTTCCAGCATGGTGCAGAGACTGGAGTGGAAGCCTTTCGGTCTGTCGTGCTCTTTGTGTTTGTAAAAACAGATTTGTCCTGTCTTCTCTAGCACTTAATCCAGTATCTTTGTCAATTTAAGATGCCCACTGGCAAAAATCATCATCAAGTAGTGGTTATGTGATTTGCATAAAGTTTTGATCTGCTTATTTTTTCTAAAGGCAGAGTTGATACATTTCATATGAAAACTGAGTAAATACAAAGATTTTCTGGCTGGATCTGGAGTCATGCTTAAACAGGCAAATACACAGCTCAGAAAATGGATCTTTCTTTGTGTGTTCTTATGTATGTATGGATGAATAAAGTGCAAATTCAATTACAATTTTGGTACTAAGTTTGTAAAATAAGAGTGAATTTATCTGTGCAATCAAGCATGCCATGAGTGAGTGGCCTATAAGTAGCTACATTTTCAATGTGGGGATTTAAAGAAATTTCTTTTTCTCGTGTAAGTCTTGATTTCTAATGCTAACTGCAACTGCTACTCTTGGCAAGCCTACTCAAAAAAATCAGTTCAGCAGAAATTCAAGCTCACTCTTTTGCTAGTGTCTTTCATAAAAACCTCAAGAAGTTTTAAGTATTCTTATGGTCATCTCCCGCGTGCTTCCCTTCTGTGTTAGTGCACGTATGTTTTAATTGCATCCTTTTTCAAAATAGGCACTCGCACCCTTCAGTCAAACAATCTGTATTCATGAGGTGGAACAGATACTTAAGAGAATGTGGAATCTGAAAGCCCCAAAATACTTGCCCAAGGAAGGGATCCTTAGGGAAAGGGGGATATTCCTCTTTGTGAAGCCAAGAACAGAGAAGAACTCAGCAGGCCGTGATGAGGCAAGGTGAGAAAATGGAGCTCTTCATTGTTTGGTATCAATTTTCAGTATTTCATAGTTTCTCTCTTGTACAAACAGAAAAGAATCTCTGAGGTTTAGTTGGAGCACACGTGGGTAGTTTATATATTCAGGTACAGGAATACACGCATTGCAGAGGGTGTTTAATATTAAAAGGTCACATATCTGGAAATAGTTTGGTTTAAATATATATATATATATAAACTGATTCATTGCTGCATAATTCTAGTTTTGAAGTCAGTTGATTTCAATGTATTTTGGGACTGAAGTAATACAAGAGTGAATCAGTTCCATAATTATTTTGGGAAAAAATTATATGCTAGTAGTTCTGGGGAATTTTTTTTTCTGTACAAATCATTACTGCTTATGGAGGGAAACCATACCTTTCTTCATAGGTCTAAATTAATTTCATCTTGCATATGCAGAAATGTTTCTTTTTAGGTTTGATTAGGGAAAGTTTTTTTTTCTTTTGTAAATGGCAGATGTCTCAGATGAGTAAGAGAATTAGGCATGCTGTTATGAGACAGAATCCTAAAAAATCAGATTATTGTAAGAAAGAGGGACTGAAAGTGTGAAAAGCATACTTATTAGCATCTCTAAATTTAACTTATTAAAAAAATAAGATTTTTTGCCACCCATGACAACTGAAGCTGTTAATCAAAAAGAAATAATCAAATTCTTAGCATTTTCTTAGTAAGAAAGAAGAGAAGGCAACATTTTGGGTGTAAGTTAATCGAACATATAACACTAGTTGATGGTGAGGACGAAATTTTAGTAGCTATGTTAATTGCTATGGAAACACTGGCCTTAAGGCAGCTTGCAGGGTATTTGTTGAGGTTTTAGGTTCAAAATATTTGTTTTTTTCTTGTCAGTCTTCATTAAGGTGTAAAAATTGCAGTAATAGATGTGTTATATGCAGTTCTTTAACTAGCTAAGAAATACACGTTGATAAGTGTGTGGTAACATAGCTGTCAAAAAATCTTAGAGGTCTGAAATATTATTTAGAGTTTTTATTTAAATTATCTGAGAAGGATAGACAAGTATTAACAAAAACTCAAAAGTAAAGAAAAAAATGTTGCAAATATATTCATGCTGCAAAGAGAAATATTGGAACACTATTAGGGTCTTGTCAGCTAAATCTTATTCCTGAATGTAAAATTCTTCTTACACAAGAATGTAAAATCTTGTGTTTTATTGATCAAAACCTTGTGAAACTTTGTGAAAAGACAGATGTTTCAGGAAAAATAGGGAAGGATCCATGACTAATTGCTACTAGAATATATTTGTGGTTAATGTAAATCAACCAAGTACCAAAGTACCACGATCTGTTTGCCACAGAGTTTCAAAGCTGCATCTCTGCTTGCAAGAAGCACTCAATTGTGGTCAAACTTCAGAATTCACGTCTGGCTGCCCAGACTTCAGCAGGTCTGGAAGAGAATTCTGCCAATATTGTCTTATTCACAGACAGAGAAAGAGCATCCTGCTGGAGCTCCAGTCTGAAAAGGCACAAGAAACGATGTCCTCAGCACACAGTGAACATGGGTAGGAGGGTGGTGCTAAGGACAGTGCTCGAAGACTAAGGAAAAAATATTTTCACCTGACAAATGGAGGCACGTAACAGAATAGGAGATGTGAATACAAAAGGGGAAAACCATTTCAGGTGAAGAAATCTGAGAGTAGAAGGGTTGCTGAGGACCTGCTTTATCTAGAGACATTCTGAGAACCATTGATAATGGACAAAAAAATCACTCTGAACCTTGGCTGGATGTGAAGAGTCAGATGGGAGTGCTTACTCCCACACAATGCTGTCAGCCTTTATGTAAGGGTTTTTCACACAGTAACAAAAAAGATTATTAAAACCTGACCTTGTTAGTCTCTGCCTATGGGAAGACTTACTCGTTCTTCCAAGCTGCAGAATCATGAGATTGCTTGTTTTAGTAGCTGCAAAAACAATGCCTTTAATATTAAGAACTTAGAGAGAAGAAAGAAGTAGTGGTATCACAAGCCACATCTATGGCAATGTATTATTTTCATGTATTATTAGATGCAGTTACTGCTTATCTTCCTAACTTCAAGTTTTGCAGCCGACAAATTTACTTTAGTGGTTTCTTCTACTATTTTGTGTTTTCTATTTATTGTTGATGGGTCACAGTTCATTGATAATTGTAGATTACTGTGATGCAGTAATCATCATTTTTCATTTTCCTTCCTTTAAAGGAAACACTTATAATTGTATGTGCATATGTAAAACACTGAAAATAAAACTTGGAAAGCCAGGTGGGCTGGCTATCCAAAAATCATTAACCACTGTTAATAATTTGACGTGATGGCTTTTGAAAGATACTGTGTTCTACTTTGGGTTTTTATCACTTATATATGCCACTTCATCATCTCTTTACAACTGGGAAAACAAAAAAATAGTCTTGATGGAAAGGTTTAGGGTGAGATGAAGATGTAATAGACACAGGTATTGGTGATGATGCTGTGGCTGGTGTAGCTCATTTAAGCTTTTATTCTCTCTAGTATTTAAATAGTGGGCCTAATACTGAGAATACTTCAGCATTTCCCTTCTGGGTGTTTGAGTCTTGGCTTGCTTTTATGAAAATTAATGATCTGTTCTACTTTTACACTCTGAGTGGGAAATTGCAGGAAGGCCTGTTTGTACAGCTCTGTCGTGAGAGCATAGGAGCTGGATCATAAAGAGCCTGTAGTTAAGCCATCATTTGTGGGGAAAGATCCAATGGTGAACATGGAAATGGCCCTAATCCAATAAAAAAGGTTCATGTATTTTCTGCATGCATTGTCCTTGGCTTAAAAGCATTATGATCTGCTGTAAAAACTGCCATTTCACTTGTGCTTTGGGCAGAAAAGCAAATTAGGAAGCAGAGGGAAGGACATGGAATAATCGCATGAAGTTGTTCGCATGCACAGTTTAAAGGGGTGATTTGCAGCACCTTATGCAGTGTCTGCTCAGCAGGAGAGGGGGTGGGAGAGGATGGAGGAAATGGTTGCACTCCTGTGCAGATCTGTGACAGGAATGAGACTTTTGTGCCATTCTGGTGTCCGCACCTGAGGCAGGACAGAGCTGAGGAGGTGTGAGAAAAGGCACTGAAACTGATGTTGGAGATACAACTGCTGCTGCACAACGAGGCCCTGGGAAGGCTGGTTTAACACACCTCTTTTAAAGGTGGGAAAGAGTGGGACTGACATTTATAAACTCGAGGAGTTGGTGAATATAGCATTTGTAAAAGAGAGTGCCCAAACACCCCCTGAGCAGTGGATGTAAGTCCAGCTAGGATTGGATACCTGTAATAATCTGTCCATAGTAGAGCAGACCTGTGCCTGGGATAATTTATTTCACTGCTTAGACAGCTTTTCCCTCCTAGAGTGATGGCCTTGACCTATTTATGTGGCCTTCAATCTCTTTTTCCTGTGGGTCAGTGAAAGGCTAAGTTGTGCAACTTCCTCACCAGGAGACTGTAGGAAAATTATAGGAAAGGGGTTTTGTTATGGACCCCAATTTTGAGGTTGCTCTAACATTTATTTGCATTACATGACTATGAACTATTCTTTCTGTTTGGTCAGAAGTGCACAAGAAGGGCACTTACAGGTGGAAGGTTGAATAAATCATTGATTCTCAACAAAATAAGAAGAAATTGGCAAAGGATATTTTTTTCTTTCTCCTCAGTAGCTGCAGCCTTTTGCTCCCTGTATATTGCCCTCATGTGAAAGAGGGTTAACTTTCTTCCAACTCTTTAGATGCATCTTCTACCTCTTTTCCATGGCAGTCAAGGTGTGCTCCAGGGACTACTGATTGCCCTAATTTCCACATTTTCATGGTTCTGTATATTTAAAGGGAATATAAATTAATATGAGATGAGATAAAATCAAGATAAAGAGAGAATACAAAAACAATGGGACATTTTATGGCTAGTAAGAAGAATATCAAGTTTTAAATACCCTTGTACCAGCACTCCATCAAATGAAAATAGAGTGATCAGTGATGACAGGTTTGAATTTTGGGTAGCTGGTGAAATTTCACTTTTCCTAATCCAAGATTTATTAATGCCAAGACAACACTATCCTAGGGTACTTTGTGGACTTACACACTCACATCCGTAGCCTATACATAATTTATTTGTACTATTTAAATGTACATTTTGTAGGTTTTAAGTTTGGGGCTTTAGAAATCTAAATTATGGATACACCGTTTGAGGAGAAAAAGGAATTACAAGATTTATATATAATGAAAAAGCAAGGCACTGAAGAACCTAGCTCTCCTCAGCACTGCTGTGTCCCTGTGGTCTCAGCCACCTAAATTCAAGGCATTACACTTTCTGTCTCATCTGGCCTCAAAGGCACTGTTATTACTTCACAAATTGCAAGTTGATTCAGATTGCCCTTAAATCACCCAACATCCTTCTTTTAACTCTTGTCTGCCTGAATTAGTTCACACCTTCCAGGACCCCTGACAGATGAGGGGTCAGAGCCTCAAAACACTCATTTTCTCCTGGGACTGCATTTCAAAAAGTACCTCTGTAACATCACAATTTGCCACAAATAGCAGAAAGATTACAAGGCAGAAGTCTTGTTGCTGCAGGAAATGAATTAAGGAAGAAAACCTTTAAGCATTCCCATTATCTAACAGCATTAGTTCAGTCTGATGTATACAGTAAGCTCTCCTAAAAGATGCATAGAATTTTTAAAAAAATTCTAATATATTCTCATTCCCTCATTTCTCTTCCTTCTTGAATCTCAGGCCTTATGCTATGTTCTCCTAAGGATTTCACAGCTCCTGCTTCTATTAAAAAATGCTTTTAAAAAAAATACCTGTTGTCTGGCAGGGGATCAGAGGCAGCAGCACCTGGGATAAGAGGCAGCCTGTCCTGCAGAGACCAGCATTGCTCTGAGATGCCCTTCCTGCTTTTTTTCAGAGAACTACAAGTGGTGGCTGCTACCAGGTTTGCTTTCAGGCTGTTTCTGCTCCTGTATCATGTTGCAGAATTGAGACACAGTGCTGTAAATGGTTTGAAATTGTTAAACATAGACTGCTGCCTGCAAAAATAAAAGCAAGCAGGAGAGCAGGGCAAGCAGGCTGTGAAATCCAGCCATTAGGTAAGTTATTCTGATGGCAACATGTCAAATCACCATGCAAATAACGCTAAAAAGAATTCTCTTACAGGAGACCTCTGCCACACAGTGCTGGATCTCTGCCTCCATTTTGCTTTTGCCTTACTTAAGCAAGACAACACTGCTTCTTTCTTCCCCAGATCTAGAAAGGAGAGTTTGTTAAAGAGAGTGCACTGTCTTTTGTATGTTTTTTTTTTTTTTTTTCCTGTCTGGATGGTATTTGTTCAGAGCACGAGTAGAAAGAACTCCAGAGCATGATCTTCCCTTTCCAATCTTACCTTTGTCGAGGAGCACTGACACAGACATCACTGTGATCACTAAAGTATCCTCGTTACTCCTGAGATCACACACATGGAAATGCATGGGATGTCTTGGTGAGAGCTCTTGTTGTAAGTCCTTCACAAAATCAGGTAGATGTCACTGTTTCACTTGTGTTCTGTGCTTTCAAGGTTTTCTTGTTTTGTTTTGGGTTTTTTCCCCTGCTTTTAAAAGTAAAAAACTTGGATGCGCCGGGTAACAGCCTGAGCTTTCCCAAATATTTTCCTGGTTAGTCTTTCCCTGCATTAGCTGTAATGGCACTGGCACTAGTCTGAAAATTGTTGATAGTTGGTTGGACTCCTGCAGCTTCTCTTAGAAGTCTCCTTCTGAGCCAACCCTGTCTTGGTGGGTTATTTCTCTAATATTCATATTCATATTTACCCATCATGGCAGATGTAGCTGAAACCAGCTGCCTCAAATCCTACTTTGGGGCCCTAACAATTGGACCATCATACTGTCTTGTCAGACACCCCTTTGAAAAGCTAATTGTGTCTATCCAGGTGTTTCATGCTGATGTTCCTTCTCAGAGAAAGGATATCTATTCTGGCTGATCTGCCTTTCCTTGCAGGATCATTCTCTTCAGCACTGCTGTTTGATTTTCCTTTCTGTCAATACTTCTGGATCTGAGGGGTCTGGAAGAAATGCTGTTTTAAATAGTAAGCTTGTTCAGTGGCAGTCACAACACTCGTAACGTCCAAGTTTAAACAAGGAAAGAAATAGTTAAAGCACGGTACATCACGTATTGTTCTTACAATAAATATTATTTTCTATCAAATGTAAGCAAACTCTCAGTAAATCTCTCTCTTCTACCTCAGTTTACCTGCTGGGAGATGTATGACAGATTGCTTTAAGGACTTATCACTCGCTGGGTAGCTATAAATTCACAATTGTTGCTGTTGTCATAAATCTGTTAATTTCCTGTGCAGTAGCTCTTATCCTTTTCTCCTGCTTTCTTGGTTTTATGCTGTTGATAGTTGTGTGAACAGTGTTTAAGTACTGAATAAGGCACTTGATTAAAGGCAGTGAGGAAAGAGGTTGAGATGTTATGGATGGGTCTTTTAAAAAGAGTACATAATTCAAAACTTGCATATTTATACCTGTTAGCTGCTTTGAATGCTTGGATGAAGAGCTAAAACAAGGTGACCGGTTAGATGTTTCTCTTTGGAGGAAAGTGGAGGAACAATTTTATAACAAAACAGACAAGTTTCACAAAAAATCTAATTTTTAGAGAGGAGGAAATATTTCTTGTCCTATATACAATTATACTTGATTTCTAACCCTGTTATTCTGGTGCCTCTGGAATTGCTTTAAAGCTCTTGAGGCTGACTCTAATTTCATGAAATGGAGTTCTTACCTCAGTATAATAAGCCAGAAAGATGTTTTATCATGTTTAATGTTTTAAATTGTATGAAAAGAACACGGAAGACAAAGAAACCGTTGGCCTTTACAGTAAAAGTGTTGCAATCTGGTTTCTAAGTGGGATTCTTGGGTCCCAGTAAGTCTGAGATGGGAATGTTTGTTCTTTTCTGTCCTGTGTAAATTATTACTGGTTTTCATATGATCTGAAGCCTCTCATGGGGTTCACCACAACCTTCCTCCCCATGGATGTGATTTAGGGGCTTGATGGTGTTGTAAGCAGTTAATTAGTCTGCCTTAAACTCTGTGTTTATATGTAATGATTGTAGCCTGATTCATGAAGACTGTTTTGTGCCAAATCCTTGGGAGGCTGGTAAATTTGAGAAGGTAAACATTGCAGATCCTTGTGGAAACAAATCAGGATCATTATTTATATATATATACAAATGCATATATATAAATTATCATGCAATCTACTACCCATGTTCCACTTAAAATCCAGAAGAATCTCTCAGGGGTCATATGTTTTGGTTTTGGTGGGTTTTACCTTCCTTTCAAGCTTCACAGATGCCTGTGCTGCTACATGGGTTTATGATAATTGATTTTAAATAATAAATGCTGCAATGGCTATATGTCCCTTCGTAACATCGTCCTTCAAAATTAGCACTGAATCCTTCAACCAAAGGAGGAGTTGATAAATTTGAGTGCTTTGGCAGCAAATAACCTGTTTAGAGGATGTTTATAATTTAAAAGCATTGTGCTAGTCATTTTGAAATTGCACATCAGCAGGAATAAAAATATTGGATGTGAAGGCAGAAACTGCAGTGACAGAACTGTTAAGGAAAATACTTGTATTTTTTAAAGAAATACAAAAATGTGTGAGTTTTGAAGTGCTCTAAAGAACAGAAGCAGGAATGTGTTATTAAGTGAGATAGCAGGGATTCCAGTGTGTGCTGGGGGTAAAATGCGAGTTCTCTACCAATGTATTCAATAAAAATTCGCGTACAGTGCTAAGGGTTTGCACTGAGGCAATCACAAGCAAATCCACTGAGAGGAATAAGACAGGTTAGAAAGTTGTGAAGGGCTATTTGAGTGCGCAAAAACCTCTGTCACTTGTTTTTTTGAAGGTGAGTAGAAGCTCTTAGCTCAGTATGAGTTTTTCATTTGGACTGTGTAACCCGTGCTGGCACAGGTGAGAATCAGGTGAGGAAAGTCCTTTGGCTTCAGAGAGGGAGCTCAGAGGAGCTGCTCTGAATGCTTAGTTAAAAATTATTTCAGACTGACTCATGGAGGGTATTGTCACGTGGCCTGAAAACTGCAATATCCAGCCACAGATATAAAGGAAAGATATCTAGTTGAGCAGCTTTCAGATTTTACTGAATATCTCTGGGTTTGATCTGGAAGAGAAATAAAGTGGAAATTTCCAGAGGCAGCTAAATCGAGGAAAGTGGTGAGTGTTGGTGAGGGTGGACAAGTTTAATTTTACACAAGCATTTAGAAACTGAAGAAAGGGGCAAAAAATGTATTAAGAAAATTAAAGTTCAAGGAAGTGAACTTAATATATCTGGAAAATAATTTAGGTATTCAGGGGGAGGGAAAAATCAGCAAGACATCAAGGAATGAAACTGAACAGCAATTTCCATTTTATTATGCAGATGAAAATCTGGAAGAACACTTTTGATTCCTGAGAGTAGCAAATTATACCTTCCTGACACATGAATGTGAGTCCTATTGATGCATCTGCATGCAACGCCCTTTAATATCTGAGAACAGGGATTGTTGCAGAAAGTACAGGTGGTCTGAATTCAGGGGATGGCTGTGCACCAGTTTGCAGGCTTAACTGAACCTCTTTCCAGCCAAGGTCTTAATTATGTGTTTGGTTTTAAGCTGGCTGAAGTCCATGACCTTAAATTGAGCATTCTGGAGGAGAGTGTTGGTGCTATTCATCGTAGAAGAAAAGCCTGGTATATTGCTCCAATCTGATCTTCGAGCAAACCACTTCTCCTACACTCAGCCCTTGCAAAAAAGTATGAATTCCCTTCCTGAACTGAATTAATCCTAAGGAAAGTGCATTGATTAATTTTGCCATCAGACTTGACTTCTGACCTTGGACAAGTCACTTAAACTGCCCGCACCTCTGTTCTCAGCGTATGCTTTTAAGGCTGCACTTCTCATTTATTCCAACTCAGCTGTTTCCCGTGACTTGTCTGCATGGTAGAAGTCCTGTAGACTCTGGACACTGCTGTCATTTGAATAAGAACAATATCAGGAATGGAAAAGAAAGAAAACCAGAGGTTAGAAAAAACCCCAGTGTTTTAGGTGCATGTTGGACTGTCCCTTAAACAGAAGATCTTCCATTACTTGGCATGGAGAGTGAGGCATTCAGCAGTGCCTGTTGCTGGCACTTCATTTTGTTTGCTGAGAGCCACAGCAGATCAGAGCTCACAGGAAACACCAAGAGGCAGAGTTTGTGTCTGTCATAAAACCTAGAGGGTCACTGGCACGGTGCTGTCATTACTGAGCAGCTGATTAAATAGTATCCTCATTGTGATACATGTAATTTGTGTGAACCTTTTATTTGTATAATTCAGTGGACACCTTTCCTTTTGTGGCTCCTCCTTTTGGGTTTTTTGAGTTTTATCAAGATTGAAGCCAACACAGTTCAGTGTTCACCAAAAGCCTCAGGCTGACAGAAACGAAGTAGCTGCTCACAATCTCGGCTGTTGTCTCCAACTTATGATGTCAAATGCCAGAATGCCTTTTCACCAACTTCCCTCATTTTTTTCCCCCTCATCTTGGTGACAGAGTGCAACACACGCACACCCTCACCTGTAACAGCCTCATAAATCTGTAGGTTGAAGTTGTTTAAGGAATGGGCAATTTGTCACCTAATGAGAGATGACAGACTTAACTAGGCCAAGGCCAGCTGTTCCCTGGTTGTGGGGGAAGGAAGGAGGAGATGTGCAAAGAGATGGGTAGGGCTGATAGGTGGGCAGAGAGGTGTTCACAAGGTCTTTGAGAGGCTCCTGTGTTTCACCAGGTGTAAATACAGGCTTGTGGTCTCTGTCTGTGTAGAGCAAGACACCACCTCATGCAAGTGGGTAAGTATTCCACTGTGTTGATGCTGCTGTGTGACAGTGGACTTTGGCAGATTCTTGCCCCAACTTCATCATTTCTTGCTGATTTAGCAGGAATATTGGTCTGGAGTTTATCAGACTTTCCCACACTAATTTCTCAGCATTTACTTTTCTCTCTTCAGCCTGTGGTTTTGTGTTCTTCTCACAGAAGGGGTCTTTGTGGTGGAATGAGATTCTGTGGTTAAGGACTTCAGACCTTGACTACTTATAGACTAAAAGTTAATATAGTTGCATTAAAAGAACCCCAACAAAACCTTGAAAAAAATTCTACTGTGTTATCTTCCATTGACACGTATTTAATTCCCAAGCCACCGCATAATCACATTGTCCTTCTTCCTTGCCCTTCTTTCTCTTTTACTGTTCTCTTAACTGGTTTGTGAGCTCTCTTGTAGGAGTGGATTCATCTTCGCAGACATTCCTGAAATCTGTGTTTATGTTGCCGTTAAGCACTGGCTCTGTGTGTGAGAATTTCTGAGTGATTCCCGGCTGTCCTTCATTGTTGCAACTGTTCGCATCCGTTTTTCTTTGCTTTTACACGAGAGCCTTGCTGGCTAGGTGAGCAGGCCTCATGTCCTTCACATGTTGGTGATGGCTTTAGCGTTGCAAGGCAAAAGAATAGCCAGATGAGGATAGAAGAGGGATTTGGAGCTGCTCTCGCTTCAGTAACTCTTTGTTACCTGGAGCCTTCCAGCCCCAGATGCTGGTGCTCTTGTTCAGTTGTCACTGTCTTTTCCATTTCAGTCTAAAACTGCCCATGGCTGATCACAGTTGACATGTGTCACTGTGGAGATGAGTTAGAGAGCTTCCCAATCTTGCCCACCCAGAAAGACCACAGGGACATTTTGCCTGCCATTTCCCCTCTGTGGAGTTTTGGGCTATTTGCTGGGTAATAGGGGCATCCAAGGTGACAACCAACAAAGAAATCTGTAACTTTGTACTTTTGATGTAAAAAGCACTTTTTGTTTTAAATTTCTGGAGCGCTGCAGGTTACCCTTGAAGCTTACAGACCAAACCTCAAAGTCCCTGCTCCCTCAGAGTTCAGAAAGCATGAAAGAGCAAACACAGGCGTGGAGGTAACAGGGATCAGCGCAGGTTCACCCAGCAGGTCAGTGCTTGTGCTGGGACTGCAGTTGAAATCTGAGGCATTCCTGACCAGTCTTTGCTGCTTCATCTCCCTGCCATGCTCAAGCCACCCAGGCAGTGATGGAGGCATTCAGCTGCCTGGGCAATGTGCAGTTTTGCTGTGCTGCTTTAAACTCCACAGTAATGGAGAAGGTCTGGTTGTCAGGTACCTTCTGCATTCCCTGGAGTGAATTGCTCTACACTGACTGGTTATCTTTGATCCTGATTCTGAAAACGTGAAACGTGACGATCCCGGGCTGCTGGAGGGAAGCGCTGCGAGGTGGTGTCAAGCTGTCTCTCTTCCAGGCAAGGCCACAACCAAGCAGTCTGTGCCCCATCCTGTTCCCCTAGCCTGCTGCTCCTGTCTTCCCCTGTTCCATTCAGAAAAAATCCACAGGCACTTGTCATTTCCATATCAGTAGTGACAGCTGTGCTTTCTGGTGTGTGTGTCTAGAAGAGCTGGTGCTCCGCTTTGGAGGTTTGGTTTTGCTTAGAAAAACCCTGCCTCTAGACACGACAAGAATACACGTTTTCTCAGGTAGTTCGCTGTCTGTCACATTCCTCACAATTTTTTTTTTTTCTTGGCATGATTAGGTGGAACCCAGCAAGTTTCTGACCTGCCTGCACTGCAAACACTTAAGTTTACTTCAGCATAGAAAGTATGCTAATTCTTTCCTTCGTTATAAATGAGGTAAGACCTTTCAAATAGGACAGACAGGTGATAAATATTTTTACAAAACCTTGGAATCACTCTATTTTTACATTTAGTGAACAATATTCTGTGTCTACAAGCACAGAGGAAAATTATGTTAGAAACAGCTTCTTGTGGCTGGATCTCTGGCTCAGGAAATTAGTGGATGCACCTCCCACTGCCAGTATTCCTGCCATTACCATGAGCTCCTTCCCGAAGACTGAGGGTAAAACATGGGATATGTTTGCAAACATTTAATGGCAAACTGCCTAAATACTGAGAACTTTCAGAGTGAGTGAACTGCTGTCATACTTATGAACAGGAAGGATGACATTACCAGGCAAGTTTAAGTTGCATACTAAGATTCTGAAGAGAAGTTAATAGATTAAAGAAGCAAAGCTCATATTTAGACATTCAGGTTTTTCTCCCCACTAACTGCTGTCTCATTAGAAATGTTTGGATGTTGTTTAGTTCTGGAAACTTAATTCAACTCAGTATTTTATTGAGATGTCCAAGATGGCAAAACCTCAGAGGCGATCTGATCTGTGATCCATCAGCACAGAAATGCACCTGAAGAACAGTTCAGGTGTGTGCTTTTAAAAAAGATTTTGACACAGATGCATTTGAGATGCAATTGAGATGCAATCTCAATTACAGTGTCTGTTTCCCCAACTNGAAGATTTTGACACAGATACATCTTCTCAGACATTACAGTGTCTGTTTCCCCAACTCCAGCACAAGGAATACTTCTGGGACAGGAATTACCTTGTAATCCCCCATGGTGAGATGTGCTGCAAGTTAACAATTCACATTTGCCCAAAAGAAGTAAATGCTTCATATTCATTTGGAACTTTGTGTGGATGGGATTTCTTCTGGAATATATCACAAGGGAACAGATCAAGGATAGCCTTGATAGCAAAGAATTTCTGACTATTAAGAAAACAGTTGAGTTCTTTTTTTTTTTTTATTTATGCAGTATGGAACCTAATTTTCAATTCCTTGGTTTGGATCTTCTTGCCAGACAGCTTTTTTTTTCCCCCACTTGGATATTACTGCCAATATATAGTATAAATGAATTAGCACTTTCTTTTTCAAAAGCTTTAATCTTGTTGCTTTTGCCATACCAAACAGCAAAGAATACACAAACAAGAGGCATGAAATCTTCTTAAGTTTAAAGCTCAAATTAATTTAGTCTCCTTGATATTTTTAGCTTTGAGGTAGATTTCTTTTGAAATATTACACTGCACATTTAATTCTGATAATGTTACCTGGATACCATCCCGGGGGGACCTGGACAAGCTCGAGCAGAGGGCCAGTGGGAATCTCAGGGGGTTTAATGAAGATCAAGCTGCACCTGGGGTGGGGCAACCCCCAGTATCAACATGGACTGGGAGATGATTCTAAGATCTTTTTAATTCTCTTTGTGATGTCTTGGGAGTGCAGGGGGTTTGGCAAAGTGTGATGTTGAGTATATACTTATTTATAAGGAGGTGTACGCACACTTATATATAAAAATGTGTGCATAATCTCCAGAGACTTTTCAGGTGGAAAAATCTGGAATTACTGCTGAATGATATCTTTGCTTTGGAAAAGCCTCTTTATTATCAGCTGTACTGCAATGTCATCTAGCTCAGTGCCTTACACATTACACAAGAAGTACAATTATTGTTCAGTTTCTTGTGTCAGAAACTCTCCAAATTGTTGAACATACACTTGTTTTTTTCCCTGTAGCAAGCTCTCTTGATTATACGCATTATTTGGTCAGGATAAATTTTTAATGAAAAAGAAAACTCTCTCAAACAAACAAATAAATAAATAAATAAGTGTGGACCAGTTTTATCCATGGTGGTTGTTAACAGGGAATTAAACCCATGTTGCAGACAGAACCTAGTGCTAAGTCACTGAACTTTGAGTAATGGTAAGTTGCTATAAAATGCAGTTTTAAATTCCTATTTTCTTTTGGTTAAGGAAATTAAGCCTGTCTATATTCCAGTATATCCATTTTGTATGCAAGCATTTACAGATATGATAGAACTTTTGTACAAATTTACAAGTTTGCATTACGAAGATCTGCACTTCCTCTTGCATACAGACAAATTCACACTTGAAAAAGCAAGGCATAAATTTGAGTATGTTCAGTTTTTCTCTGCCCAAAAGACCGAGAAAGCTTGCATTTAATATTTATCTCAGCTGAGATTAGGTGGAACTGTTGAATTAATATTGAGAGTTGGTTATTTTCATAATGTTAGATCGGTATGAATAAGACTTCCCACATTTTGTTTTAGGTGGGAAAGGTGTATCTGAAGAAAATAATATTAATTAATCATTGCTTGGGTTTATCAGCCATCAGGCTCCCAGTGATTCACTGAAGAATACAGGCTGAGGCCTACAAACAGGTGTAACACCCATGGGAATAACCCTTTTCTGTTTGTTCTGATTGATTCCAGGATCTGCATTTAAACATAACTTTAATTTTCTAGGTTTTAACAGATGCACTAATTGCAGCAACTAAAAATAACCTTATCAGGATAAATTTAAATCTAAATTAAATCGTCAAAGCCTGACAGCCGGATTTCCTGCTGATTACAGCAGAGTTGGCTATTTCTGCCATGTTCCTATTTGCTTTTTCTGCCAAACCCTGACTTCAGGTGTGACTGACCTTAAAATGTTCTTTCCTTCTCCACTTGCATAGATTATTCCAAGATCTTTGAAGAGTGAGACAAGCCCAGTGAAGACAACTGCAAAAATGGAATATGCTGCACTCAAAGACTTCATTCTTGTGACAGATGCTGTTCCCATCTCAGAAACCCACATGATCAGCTGGTCAAGGGTAAGTGTGTTAGGACAAACACATTCCAGGCACTATTTTGGCTTATTTTCTGAAGGAAAAATTAAGTTTGCTGCCTTCCAGGGGAGCTCCTCCCACACAGCAAAATCTCTAGAAGTGACATCAAGTTTTAAGTACTCCAGGCAAAAGGCTGAAGATCTGAAAGATAGTTAAGTTTCTACAAGTTTAATGAAAATCAGTGGCTTTGTAGAAGCAAAAGACCCTGACTGCTGCATCCTCAGGGAAAAAATAGTTAGGTTGGGTATTTGTTCTTGTTGGCCTGTGCTTCACCATCAGAATATTTCTGGAAGTGCTGGATATTCTGTAATGGAAGTATTTTCCAGTAACTGCTGTGATTCCCTTTCTTCTGGGAGCAGCAAAGGAGCTACAAAGGTGTCCAATTATCTCTGACAAAATACCACAGAAAACATTGATTAAATTACATTTGTGACCAACAGACAGAGAAGGAATTCGAGATTTTTTCTGGAGTAACAAATTCAAATAAACTTTTATTCTGCTAGCTAAAATTAAAATAGCAATAGAAGGAAATAAAAATACTGAATGTACTTAGGGCTCTTTTTTTGTTTTATTTTTTTATTGTCACGAGATTGTTTAATCTGCTCTCCTGAGTACAGCACTTCTTTCTCTCTTGCCTCATCTTTCTCCAGTATTAATAATATATTGGGCTCACAGATGTATAAGTGAATCAAAAATTTCTCATTTCATGTGGGCAGCACTGAAGTTTGTAGGCATTTCAATTGAGCCATTTAAAAAATTTATGAACACTCCTCTGCCAAGCAGAAATAAAACTGTTTTCTTTTGCTTTCTGTAACTTCACCCAAAGAAACAATAAGAAAGCACTGTTTGTTTCCAGCCCATTTATTTTTGATCATGCCTAAAAATCAATAGTAATAGTCCTAACTGCAAATAGTCCTTCTACCAGATACACAAATAATCAAAAAATGGGTCTCCTCCTTCACTGCACT
Organism: Oriolus oriolus; assembly: GCA_013400235.1. NCBI lineage: Eukaryota > Metazoa > Chordata > Aves > Passeriformes > Corvidae > Oriolus > Oriolus oriolus. The sequence goes on from VXBT01001289.1 coordinate 323,605, forward strand.
TGATTTGTGTCCAGTAAGAGAGTGATTGAGGGAGTTGGAGCAAATTAATGCTTTATATCAGCATGTTTAGATTAAATTTCTGAGACTATTGTAGGCAACTCTGGCAAATATTAATGGTTAATTTAATTTGACCTTTTTAAAATGCAAACACTATAAGTAACTGCCTTAAATATCTTGCATAGGACGCTTGATTTAATAAATCTAGTTTGCTTTCTTTTATTAATTTTATTGCTTATTGTGTGCTTTCAAAGTTTTCTCCAGACCATTCCCTAATGTAATGGAATTGGAAAGGAGAGAAGATGACTGTCAGATGGCAAGGCAGCTCTGACATTAACCAGAATGAGTAGGCTTGGGTATTATTTAGCTGTCATAAACCAGATGCCTTCACGCTGTTTCATGATGTTTTCACGGAGGTTCCATTACAGATCACGTTCCCCCTCATTGCACAGCGCTCTTGGCCTCTTCCGCATGGAAATGTCCTCTCCTTTTGCAGCTACAACAATCATGGAGAATTAAATTCAGAAATAGAATCAAGTATTTTCTCACAGTTTTTTTAAAATGAAAGATAAGCATTTTTAGAGTGATTTGAATTGCAGCTGCAGCCTCAGCAGCCCCACTCTCTCTTTCCCTCAGCGGAGCAGAGTGGTCACTGCACTGGAGGCCTCCACAGCTCCTCAGGACTTTGCCTGGGGTATTGGCCTTGCCTGTCTGGGGATCTCCACCTAGGCCACAAAATGAACAGTTTCACACCCTCGTGAAAATAATTTGTTTTTCAGAATTGCTAAGTCAGTTAACCACAGTGACAGAGAGAAAAATGTTGGGAATGTCTCTCTGTCTCCCTAAGCACCTGTGAGGAGATGAGTGGGCATGGGGTGAGGTCAGCAATCCTAACGTTGTTCAGAGGTATCACACCAACAGGTAGAAAAGCAATATTAGCCTGCAAAAAAGGAAACTCTTTCTATTTCAAAGAAATTAGAAACTGCCTGTAAGGAAAAAATTAGGAAATTAAATCTCTGGACTCAGCATGGAGGCACATAAAGAGCACCTTATTAGCATCACAGAGGGGACAGTGTGCACACCCTGGAATATCAAAGGAAAAGAAATGGAGGAAAGTGGGAGCCCCAATAATGTGTTCAAGAGATGACACAATATTTTATTGAAACTAAAATATATTCTTTAGAAGCATACTTGAAATTTAAACAATTCTACCTAAATGGAAGGGACTTTGGCAGATAAGAGAACCAAGGCAGAAATTTGAAGAACTAATTTTCAAAGATACAAAGGCAAGGAAGAACTGACATAAGGCGATCAGAGGTAATCTGCCTGTTGGGGAAAAAACTCTATATCTGTTGGACCTCTGGAACAGAAAGAGGGCAGCTGAAACCCTGGCAGCTGCAGAGTGGTGTAAGTTTCTTTACAGGCTTGAGAGGGTCCTGCCCTCCTGGCCCCACGAGAAGTTTTACATTTGTCATTACCAGATGTGGATTCTTTCTTTTTAAAGTCAGATAAGCTTTATTTTGGGGCTGCCATCTTTGAGATAATGAACACCAAGATGAATGAGTGATGATGAATATAATAGCTATACGTGGGCTGAGTCATGGAGGGGCAGGTAGGTTTATTTTAATCCATAGTTCATGTTGTCAGCTTCAACCTACGGATCTCTTTTTGTTGACTTCTCTCTGTGCTGTAAATCCATTTGTGAAGATCTTCTGCCTTCTGGCCTTGATCAATTCAGCTTGCAACAACAGTTAGGCTGGGATCTTTTCCCCCCTTGTATCTTCATCTTCCCCAGTCTAAGCAGTTTCTATTCTTGTGCTTTAAAGTCTGTGCCATTTTCATTTGCATAAAATAATCTCTCAACGTTTTGCTATTTTGCTTTAAGTCCCTTTAGAAACCTGTTTTGTAGGTACGACTGCCATTAATTTGGACAGAATTATAGGGTGGATCCTGTTTCATTGAATTTAATGGGATTTTGTCATTAATTTTTCTGGAAAATGGCTCATATTCCAAATCTGTGAGGAAAATACCCTAAAATTTTCTGCTGTTGGTATTAAGCAGTTCTAAAGTTTCTTGAATTAACTATATATCTACTCACTCTTCCCTCATAGCTCTATTTCTCTACTTCATTAGTTTTGTTACTTGTGTTCAGTTAGAAAGATATTTAGCATTAATATCTCTTAGCTTTGCTGAAGCCTTCAGATCTTCCTCCAACAGCATATGAAGGAAATATGAAAGGTATTCTTGTGGCATTGTGGGACAAGAATTTTGTAATATTGATCCTTTACATCACATCTAGACAGAAACCCTGCCTCTGATGCTCGGCCCAGCCACTTCCATAGTGATAACTGCCCACCCATTTACACTTTCTTGGTTTGACTTAAAATAATCATTAAGAGGATAACTGTCATTTGTGGCTATATGTGGGTTTTGATAATAATATTCTAATTTTTTAGCTCTCAGAAACAACAGTAATAATGATGATTGCTGATAATATGAGTTGGTTCTGTGCAGCTGTCTAAATTGCTTTATTTATCCAGTTGGCTTTTACTGATTAGGGAGATTTTGCAGGTTCATCAGAGATGAATTATATGTCTGTCTTTACAGACAGAAAATACAGGCTATTAACAAGCTCAAGCTTATAGTGTGCCCATATGGTCCTGTTTTAAAATGTTAAGTACTTTCCGGTTTTATCTTATTAATGTTGACAGAGTGAATTATTTAATTATCACCATCTAAATAAAATGCTGGCAATAACACTTGTTTAGATTGGATATCGGGAAAAGGTTCTTCACCCAGAGGGTGTTTGGGCACTGGAACAGGCTCCCCAGGGGAGTGGTCACAGCACCGAGCCTGACAGAGTCCAAGGAGCATTTGGCCGATGCTCTCAGGCACATGGTGTGACTCTTGGGGATGGTCCTGTGCAAGGCCAGGAGTTGGACTCTGTGATCCCTGTGGCTCCGTTCCAACTCAACATATTCTGTGATATAAGTCCAAACCTGTCACGTTAGCAGCTTTTATTCCTTTTTTTTTTTGTTGTTGCTCCTTTTCATTTCTTTTCTCAAAATAATCTATTTATTTAGTTCTGAGTCTGTCATCAAAACAGTTCTGAACAGCCCTGGTTCATCAGCATCTGACAACTTTCTAGATATAACTACAGAATGATAAAGGCTGATTGAGCTGATGTTAATTTCCACTTGGCTTTTACCTTCTAATTATTTAGCATCAAAACCCTTCTACCACAAAATGACTGCAGGGCCCTGCAGTAGACAGGACATATCTCAGTAGAGTTTAGCTACCCCAAAAGAAATGTTACAGCTCAAGTGATTTGGAAATATTTGAATGCTGAGAAAAACTTTGCTGCTCATGAGAGTGTAAGGAAAATTATCAACCCCCCCTCCCAAATTTACCAAGTCCAGGGGCAGGTTCTCTCTTGTTTAACTGGTTCTAAATAACAGGAATTGAAATCTGCAGAGGTTTATTTTGTCATTCTCATTGAATATCCAAGTAGCTGATAGCCATTTGTAACTCTTTGGATAAGTCTTTTAAAATGCAGGAGGAATTGCTAATTAATTTTTAATTGTTTAGGAAAGGACTCCTCCCCACCAAGGAAATTTTTTATAGGTCTTAATATGGAAACAACCTTGACGGTCAACTGTGATTTCTGTTTCTGAGGGTGCTGGCAAAATCAGGCACATTCGGCTCTGGTGGTATTTGTTGTATTTTTTAAGTAAAGAAATCCACCACTAGAGAGCTGTGTCATGAAAAATGAGATTTTCTAGGCTAATCTTTTGAGTCTCACAGAGGAGATAGGAATCACTGCTTTTCTCACATCAGGAAGCAGGAATTCAGCCAGACTTTCCTCATGAATTCCTTCACATCCGATCTTTGCTTTGTTCTTTAAGATAGAGTTTTTCAGAGTAATCCCTTTGGTACAGCTGGGAATTGAGTCTATTGCCCAGCTTCCCAAGCTGGAATGGGAAAGGTGCTAGGACTGTTTGGACCCAATTTTTTTTCATGTGTGGTGAGTGATATGTTCCAGCAGTTTTGGGCAGGACTCAGGTCAAACACCGTGCAGGATGTGAAGGCTGTCACTTTAGTTGCACTGGTGCATGTGGTGCCTGTAAGAATTCTTATATATGGCCACATCTTTAAGCTGTAGGAAGACAAAAAACCCATCTGTTTGTAGAAAGTGTACTTTCCATGCAAACTTCACTCCCTAGTGGAATTTTCACACCACAAACAAGGTGAAACATACTGGAGTCACTTAAACTGGAGCATTTATCGACAGTACGTATTTGTCTGACACTGCTGTGAAAAGCTCAGAAGTCCAGATGGGCCTTGTTCCTAAAACCAGAAGGCAGAATCCTTCAACAGCGTGAACTTGCACTTTCCATTTCTCACTTTGGCACGAATAGTGTTCATCTATTTGTCTTTTTGACCATTCATTACTTTTGCAGATTACAAACCCAAAGTCCTTTTCTCCTCTGGATGCACGTGTTTAACTTGTAATAATACCAGCAAATATTTAAGAGGAAACAAGTCTTCAAGAGCCTTTGGAAACCCATGAACTGTGTGTTTTGTCTAGTTTCTTTCCAGTGGTAGCCTTTGTTTTAGCTGACTTACTGAAGATGCTTGGAAGATTGACATAAAATTCAAGGTTAGTTTGGCCAGACAGAGTCACATCTCTCAACAAACGTACCGGACTTCTTCGTTAACTATCGACTCTTATCACATGGTGGTTGCTACCAAAAGTCTCTCCAGTAACGTATAGATGCCATATGTTTTAATATTACTTAATTTTAAAAAAAATTTTTTTCCCCTTAGTGATGCTGCAGCTAAATTCTGGCTGGAAACCCACAGACAAGAATAAAAGCAGCTATAACTCAAATGTATATCTTTCCTCCTATGGAAATTTAAGTCCTTATCATCTCAGTGCCGTATTCACAAAGGCCTATATTTGTAGCACTATTTATCTTCCTGAAGGGAATTGCATGAGGCCCTGGAGATGAATAATAGCTTTTCTTAATCAGCCTTTTGGAAGACCATTGTCTTGCCTGCCTTTGTTAGAACATCAGCGCAGTGGTGGGTGTTTTGTAGCATAATATGAAACAAGGTGCTTGCTGCTGAGAGCTTGTAATTTAAACAAAGGAGAAGCAATCAGAAAAGGGGCTGGCAAACACCGGCACTTGAAATTCAAGGGCTGAATGTTTTCCACACTGAGGGCAGGAGTGAGGGGAAGAATGAGCAAACACCAAACAGGCAAGAGTCCTCTGGTGCATGCTGGTGTAATCTGCCAGGTTCCTTCTTAGCAGGCTGTGCTGGCACAGATTCAGGCATTCCAGGTTTGTGTAGCTTCTCCTCACCTGCTCATTTTGCTGTTCCATTTCCTTTGATCTCTCTCTCACTACTATGTAATGATTCAGCCTATGTTTGCTCTAATATGCTTGGTCCCCATTTTTGTTGCTTTTTCTGCTCTAGATAACTGGTATTTCTCAGAAGTTAAAATAATCTCAAAACAAAAGAACACAATTTATGATGCTTAACTCCCATCATGTGTAGTACGTTTTCAGTACATGATAAAAACATGCATTTTCCACTTTAAGACTGGGGCACTTGAGTGACAAAGAAATAACTCTTAGGAGGTGTGTGTCATGGCATTGCTGTATTTGGAGTTCAAGGTTGCTGTTTTGTCTGCACTGTCCATTGTCAGTGTGTGCATACCCTCTTTGTGCTACAAACCTAGGTCTCCTGATTTCTTCTGTTGCATCACCAGCTGCTTTGTGGTTTGTATTTCTGTTTTCAATTTCTCCTTACTCTGTGTAGTGGTTTGAACTTGTCTTTATGAAATGCATCTTGTTAGTTTAAAGTTTTCTTTCCAATTTTTCAGGTTCATATTGGGTTCTGATTCTGTCCCTCAGCCTGCTTGCACCCCCCCATCTCCTTGTGCAGATTTTACAATTATATGCTCCAGTCCATCATCCAAGACAGTAATGAAATATTAAATAGAATTTGGTAGGCAGTGGATGGTGGGCAGAGGTGAGTAGGCTGATCAGGACCCAGAGGTGTGGCACTAGGGTAGAGAGCCATTGCTCTGCTATTTCATTTTTCCTTCTTTCCCAGACAACTGGAGACAGTGGACTTGTTGGTTGGGATGCAAAATTCCAAGGCAGATTTTCTGCAGGCTTTGCATCCCAAAATTGTTTTAAATTGCAGTAAATACCTTTATCTTCATGTTACAGATGCGGAGGGCAAAAGGCAAGTGGCAGGTTGATGATGAAGCCAGTGCTGGCAGTGCCTTTCCCTCAGCAGCACCAGGGGCTCCATCCACTGCTCTGCCCTGTTTCTCACGGTGTCTGCCTTCCCTGCGTTTCCACGTGCCCTGCAGAAAAGCTGGGGCAGTAAAATCAACTGTACACGTCAAGCAGAAAAGAAGGGATAAGAGGCAAGTTATCTAGAATTATCACAGTATCACATAAACCCCTTTAATTTCTTTTGCCCCTCCCCAGCTGTAAGTGGGTGATGTGCAGCACCCCTGTGGATGCAAGCTGTGTCCACCTCATCTCTGCTATTTATTACACACAGGCAAGAGCTCAGTACTGCTATTTCATGACTATTGATTCAAGATAAGTGAATATGTCACAGCATGTGGATTTATCTGTATTTATCTGTTGTCTCTCAGCTCTTCCACCCATTGCGGCAGGAAAAGTGTTCTGGGGTTGAGTTCAATGGTGAGGATTTGAAGGCTGGGGAGGGTGGGGAACTGATCTTTATTTCAAAACAAGTGATACTAAAGGCTTTTCTGCTTTCTCTCTGCCTTAGTTGTTTTGAAGTTCTGCTGTTCTACTCTTGTATAACAGAAAAAAAAAAACAAACAAGCATTGCCTATTTATTCTGTTTGCTTTTGGGTAAAATGATAACTTTTTTTAGCTTGAATCTAAAGAATTGTACTTTGAATCTTAAGATTAGATACATTTCAGGAGTGAATTGGCTGTTTAATAAGAAGGGTTATTATTATTTTAAAATCAGAATTAGAGTGGATTGAACTAGAACTGACCTCAGTTTGTCCAGGTATAAACACTTGTTGCAGCAGGTGCTGTGATACTTCATTACTCTTAAAGTCTTCCCGGACAAACCCAGGCTTAGAATGAAGAAAAAACCCAGTGATCTGATCGATGTGAATTTTCAAAGGTTTCTCCACTCTTAGGCTATGGGGGGTAAATATTTAATCCTGATGCTAAAACTAATCCCAGGTATTGAAATTTGTGGCAGAATTTGCATTTATCAATGCCAGGGAAATAACCATTATCTGTTTCCCCTCAAAAGGTTAGACCAGTAAGGACCTGCTTAGAAATACAGTGAGGAAAAAAGAATGAGTTACCTTTAATGCAACATCACTCCAGTAGTCTGCAGCTGCCAAATTACATCTCTTAACATTTTTTCAGCCAAAGTGTCTATGCAGAGCAGTTGTTCTGCTGTCCTCAGGCTGAGAGCCCATGGAGGGATGTAGTTCAGGGTTTGCTTTCTGTGGTGAAGCCAAGCAGATTTGGCATATAGCTCTGATTTGCAATTTTAAGGTTGCCCTATATTGCTGAGTGCACTGAACACAGGAAAATCTCAACAAGAGAGCTAAACCACCAACCCTCTCTTCTGTTTCATTGTGTGTTTCGTATTTATTGGAGGACTACAGGGAGTTCCTCCAGCCCTGGGAGAAGAGACTCCTGGCAGAGCTGACCTTAACAGAGACGTGAACCTGCTTTCCAAAGGGCTCTGTGTATGTGTGTGTGGGTTCAACAGCAATTTCAAGATTTTCATGTGCGTTCGAAACTGCAATATAAAGGTCACTGATGACCTTCCTAGCTGCTTGCTGTGGGGAGATGGATGGAGATGCAATATCTTTATTCCTGTTTTGCTGGGTTCTTCATAAGTCTTCAATCCTGAACTGCAGGATGGGAAAATGTCACTATTTCACTGCCCCTTCCCAGAGTTTACCAATGCTGGGCTTTGTAAACAATACAAAGAAAATCTCCCATCTCACTCTCCCTTCTCCTCTGGATTTCACACCTGGTTTCATTAGGTTACTTGCAATTTGCCCCACTCCACAGAAAGTAAAATAAAGCTGCTTGTTTCCAGACTTTCCAGCGATGCTGTCTTTCACTTCCAGGGAGGTTGGTGTGTTCAGCACACCCAAGGGCAGAGGCCAACCTCAGCTTCCTGTGCTTTTGGTCCTGTCTCTTAATCAACAGACACATGCCTACCCTAAAATGTGCCTACACAAAACTTGAGTATTCTGTGTATCTAGACTGAATGCAAAGCAATAACATTCATGGGAGGGTTGTGCATCCTGCTTTGTGCCAGGTTTTTTGATAGGAAGGTTCTAGAGTAAGTATTTCAACATTCATTGCTACTCTACTAAGCTCAATTTGTACTTAGATTTTGTGTGCTCCACCTTGTGTGGCACCAGCCTGGAAAGCAAAGGACTGCTGGAATTTGGGTGAAACAAAATAATCAGTCAAATTGACAAAGCTGGTCATCTCTTCTGTTTTGGAGGGGCAGCACTATTTTCAGAGCAGTGTCCAGCAAGAGAGGAAACATTTGACACTGTCTCTGTCCTAAGGCTGTCGTAGTGAGGAAGCTGCTAGTGACTCATGTGACTGTCCCCTGTCTGAATATGGCTCTGTAGGGGGTTAATGCTGCTATGGTATAAGAGATTGGGGGTGTGATGCTGTTGTAGGAAGTACAGCCCTCAGAAAGTTTGGGAATACCTTGGCAGTAACTATAGGTTTACACCTCTCTGTGTTTTGCACACAGTGTCTGCACACATGATGGCTTAGGTTTTAACTTTTATATTTTCAAATCCTGTACTGCCTAGGGTGTAACTCTGAAGTTTCGTGTGCCCTGTTAACTACTGTTCTCTCATGCTGGTTAGACATAACAAACCCTCTCTAGGTTTGCACTTCAAGGATGCTTTGTTGTCCCAGGCCCCAAAATGTGTAAACTAAAGCCTTGAGAGGAGGAGCAAATCTGGGGCAATTACATCATTAACTGAAATTATAATTGGAGAATTAACCCTGATATGACCAAACTTATAAAAGTGTGAAGAACCCGTGACCCAGCGCCCATCTTGGGTGGAGCCCCTCGGAGGCTTTTGACTCCCAAGGTGTACCTTTGAAGGCTCTTCAAATAATTACCTACTCTTACTCTCTTATTCTTGTCTGGCCTCTGTTTTCAGGTGGTCACTTCAAGGCATCACACAGATAGAAAATGCCAGCCTCTCATTTGGAGCTCTGTTTGCTGGTATGTTTAATATGTTTACTCTGGCTGGCAGAATGTAGTTTATTGCATTAACAGTACTGAGGGGGGCTGCATTAGGCTGCTCACGTGAATTACGAGGCAATCCGATGTCTTGCCTCAAAATATTTTGAAAAACGGACCAAGTGTGCAAGTTTTAACTGTCCTTCACACACTTGTCCCTTGCCCATTTTGCAGCAATGTGTCTTGGCAGCCACAGCTGCATTGCAGGGGTCACTCAGGGAGCTCAGAGAGATGAATGCTTTTAGACTTTTTCTGAAGCCCATTAGGCACAGGCTCTCTGTCTTCAGTGTCAAATGTGACTGTTTCTGTCTGTCTTTTTTCTTCCTGAAAATACACGTTTCTGTGGGCACTGTAAGGAAAATTACTGTCCCTGCTGATGTTTAAAACCTGTCTGATTGCATCACAAAGCCGTAATTGAGTACAGCATGTCATTCAGTACTTGCAATGTGTCTTTTTCTTTGGAAATGACACTCTTCAAGAGAGCTCTAATGACAAAGGGAAGCTCATGGAGTTCATTACTCTGCTGCATCACAAGTTTTCTTTCTCCTGTTCCCGTGGGCAGAGGCAGATTTATTTTACTGTTGATAGTATTCAGAGGGGTACAAGAGTTTTTCTTCTAAGCATGCAGGTCTACCTTTTTTGGTTTGGCAAACCTATTCTGTGGAGAGTGCAATGACTGTTTAAACCCCTTTAATCTCTGAACAGAAACCTATAGCTGAGGCTACAAAATTATTTCCATTGTAGTCCAGCTCTTCCATTGCCTATTAATATTTGCATGATGCTCAGTTCCCACAATGAAAGAGTCTCCCACCTTCAGCGGGTTCTCAGGCAACATGACTGCTTAAGGGAGGGTTGAAGTTGGTTGAATAAAACAGTTGTCCAGATTTCCCTGGAATGCCTTCCACCATTTTTGATTTAGCCCATTTTAAGACCGAGAAATCATCAAAGCACTCTGTGTAATAAATTAAGGTTATTAGTAGGTGTGCACTGATGTTTAAGGTCAGATATATATGGAAAACAGCTAACTAAAAGGAAACATTTTAAAATAAATGCATGATTGACATTGCCTCCTCTTACTTAGCTGAAATTTTTTCCACCTCTAAGGCTGTTGTATTCTTGTGCCCATCTGTGTGAATTAGTGCAGCATTATGTCCTGTTACATCTTGGGAAATGTGAAATTCCCCTTTGAAATCTAATTCCTCCATCGTAGCTACTGTGTATGAGTGCTTGCCACTGTATATCATGTTCTCTCACTGGGCATGGTCACTCTCCTCCCAAGTTATTGCTCTGCAATCTGATTTTAATCCAGTTCTCCCAATAAAAAAGGAATTGAAAAAAAAAATTAAATGTAGGAGCTACTAAAACTAATTAGAACCCAAATTTGTTAAATTCCAGCACTGATCATTCTCACTTTTGATAATTCCCTAAGGAGAAGGTTACTTACATAAGAGAAAATGAGAATAAATCTCTTTATATAAAAAAATAATAGGCAGGAAAAAAAAAATCTCAGGGGTTGAGAACAGTGTGGGAACATCAATTCTTTCTTCTTTGCTCTGTTGCCAGTTTGGAGTTTTATCTTTGTGCTTTTCTGGGGGAACACTGTCTTTTATTCAAGCAGTTCACCTTGTGCTGCCAGTCACTGATTTGAAGCTCTCAGAAATATAAAGATTGTGGGTTATCCAGCTCTTTTATTCTTTCCAGAGGTGATAATATCCACTGCTGAAATGCAGCATGCTCTGTATTGTGTCTGATCTCGCTCACCAGGACCCCACTGTGCCTTCCTGCTATTGTGCTTCCCCAAAACCTCAGGGAGGGGGGTTTTTCTGTGCTGAGCCTCTCTGATGGGAGATGTTTCCCTCCACTATGATATTTTCAGACCTGCTGCTTCAAAAATGTGCTCACCTACTGATGTCTGATGGGTTTGAGTGGGGGGAACATGTGGTCTCCTGGTGGCAGACACTGGGTTTCCGTGACCTGAGAGCAATCCAAACTGCAATTCCCATACACAAACCCAGGTGCCAAGTGAAAATCTAACAGTGAGCTAATCCTGGTTAGTGCACTCAGCTGAAAGGAACCCTTCATTAGTCTAAATGTACCTTCCTGACTCAATACTCTGATATTCTGTACCTCTAACTTTTAAACTCCCTCCTCTTTCCCACTCCCAATTTGATTTGCTGATATCTCCTATGGTGGATGACACTTCTGTAGCTCTTAAAAGAGCTTTGATGCTTATGTGCTAAAGTATTTCGCAAATTAAGGAACTAAAGCACTTTCGTATGTGGGAGTCATATTTAACAAACAAGATGTTAAAGTAACTTGCAGCTGATGACACATCACTGTCATTGCTGGGATAGATTCTGCAAAACTAGGCAAGAATTGGCCCTTGAAATAATCATGTATTTTTCACTTAATTACAGTAACACTTTCTGGATCCAAGGGCAATTCTTTCCAGCAGTGAAATATTTATTGAGTCTCAGCTTCAGGTGAACATGTACATTTTTGGTGACATTCTCTTGGAATAGGCAGAAATCCCAGCAAAAGTGCTCCATGCTGAGCTGTGTGGAGGATGGGAGCTATGAACTAAAATGCCATTTCTTTCTGAATCTGATTGAAGACATACTTTTTTAAAATACCTAGACAGGAAATGAGGTCTTCTTTTTGTCTGTTTTTAATGAGAGTGGAGATTTTATAATAGTTTTTGTTTAATTTTGTTTTGAACTGCTTTTGTTATACCAATGATAAGACAGTGCAAAAAAAGTTTCAAATATAAAATAGTATTGAAGTGAAACATACAAATGTTAAAACAAACCATTGGGAGATACTTTGGAGACCAAAGTCCTACTTTTGCGGGATACTGAGTCTTCATTTATCTCCATATCATGATATATTAAACAAAATTCTTTTGAAAAGTCTCTGACAAATGGCTGCTCAGCATCCCAAACCAGAAGCATATGTTCCTTTTGTTCATTTTGAAAGCTAGGTTTTAGCTAGGAAAACATCCAGTGGGATGCATTAGGCTTTCTCACATCAGGTAACTCATTTTGATTCTGACCCTAATTGTAGGTGTTGAGTGCCTAAAATTATGGCTCTTAGTGAAGCTCCTCTCAGGCTGTAATTACACTTGCTCTACTGTTGCTTTATCGAGTAACATCTGCTCCTTTTTGGTAAATTTTCACTTAATTCTCCTTCTTCTTAGAAGTGAAATTTGATGAAATTCTCCAGATTTTTGCATCCGTAAATTTTCTTTTAAGCTTTATAACAATAACCTGCTTAACTTCTGAAAACTTCTCTGTATAAGAATACTTCAGTCACAACATTGAGATAGAGCAGTTTTCAAGAATAATCAACTAAAGTGAGGAATTTTAATTATGTTTCTGCACTATCTTCTTTGCTCTGGGGTCTTCTCAGTCCTGTTACTCCACACAGCACTTCGCTGACGCAACGATGTTTGTAGTGATTTAGGAGTGGTTGTGCCTCTCTCTGAATTGAGCCAATGAGTTCAGGTTTTCAAGATGATAAATACTACAAAAACCTTTGCAAGGCAAAAATACTACATAGGGATTAAAGTCCAGAAATCGTCACTTAATGCAAACAAAGACTTTTTTTCCCTTTAAAAAAATGTAAATCAGAACAGCAATAATTTGTAAGTAAATAAGTAATTTCTATCATAGTAAAAAAGTATGATACCTTTAATAGAAAGGCTAATATTGGGTCCCTGAGGGGCAGGTTGGAATTAGAGGATCTGTAAGTTCCCCTCCAACCCAAACCATGGCTCTATGATTAGTATTCGGTTTTTTGTGAAAACCCAACAACCCAAATCCTACTCTTTAAAGGCAGTAAAACATATTAATCGAGAGGACAAAACAGCCTTTAGCCCTTAATCTTGCCATGGCCTAATCGTTCGCTTGCCTTGGTCTCTGGAGAAGCATGTCCTGCTTTTTTGGGGATGTGAGTTGGCAGCAGCTTTTCAGAGGTTGCAGTTGCACCTGTTGCCTGAATAAATTCCCATTGAATTAGAGAGAAGATGTTGCTGTAGTGTATCTGCCAAGAGATATAATTTCCTGGCAGGCTTTCCTGCCTGCCTGCTAACTCCATATGGAATTGTGTTTTGTGTTAAAAATCCATGGTTGGTCATAGTTTAGGGGCAACACTGAAAGCCTGATCCAGTCAAGAGGAGACACAGTTCACCATGAGGGGATTTTCATAAACATACTGCTCCAGGCTACACAAGCATCTTGTCTCTCCTCCTGTGGCCCCCAGTCTCTCCCTCCTCAACTATTAAAATAAACAGGCCACCAGCCTTGTGGATCTGGGCATGTTCAAAGCACTGAATCTCAGCACAAAAGGGATAAAGGGATAAATGTTCCCATGGCAATGCGTTTAGAGGGCATGGCTCAGCAGCAAAGATTGGTCTTATTGTTACTGTCACGTCCAGTGCTGTCAAGCCACATTCAGTCTTCTGCACAGTAACTGAAAAAGTTAATTAATCCAAAGGAAAACTTCTTTCATGTGGACAAGGCTAATGAAACGTTTACTACTTATGGCCTCATTTACAAATGGTTTCATCATGGACCTGGTTTTGACTGCTTGTATTTAATATCTAGAGGCCTTTTCAAGAATTCCTTGAAAGAAAACAAAAACCCAAGTGTTTAATCACTGCTATCCTTAATTTTCTTATAAAATAAAATGCCATTCCATCACAGAATCTGTCAGGAACTGCTCTGGAGATCTTCAGCCTATTTCAATATTTAGAGTGAAGGGGTTTCTTTTGGCAATTTAGATAAAGTGAAAAAACAATTAAGTGGAAAAGAATCTGTGACTAGTATAAGAGCTTTAGCTTGGTTTATATTTACATGGAAAATATTGTTTATGGACAGCCCAGGAGGTATCTCTGTTCCAGTGCCTTTTCTTTGCTAGTAGCCAGTATCGGATGCTTATGACAATAATATAGAGACTGAGAAGTGCAGAGTCGTATTTTTTCCTACTTTATATTATCACTCTGAAGTGTAGAAAGTTATATACACATTTTAATAGCCCTTGATGGACTTCCTGATTGGGTTTTGAGGTAATATATTTTCGTTTCCACATTTTCTCATTTATCCCTTTATAATTCCAACATCTTGTGGCACTGAATCGCACAATATACTTATGTCTTTTCTGAAATAAAGATCAGGATAAAATACTGGCACAAAAGCAAGTGAGCATACAGGAAATACATGAATGTATTTAAGGTTAGGAGTTAGAAGAATGGTCTCAATAGTTCCAGTCAAACTTCTAGGGGCAGCCTGAAAAAGGAACATGAGAAGTTTGTCAGAACAATCATAAAGTAAATTTTCAGATGACTGAACTTCATCACCCAGGTATTTTCCTACAATAACTTCTTTTTTTCCTCTAACTTTTAAACCAGTGATGGTACATCATTCTTTCTAAAAAACATGAAAAATTAGGGAGTGTAGCTCCTGCCAACATTAATTACAGCAGTTATAAAGTCAAGGGACTGTTAGGAAAAAGGCTCTTAAAAAGCATTTGTAACTTGTAAAAGAAGGACTGATCTACTGTTGCCATTAAGAGTCTCATATTTTGGAACACACTATAAATCCTGCAAGCTAAATGTGGGAAACATCATTCTGGCACCCTGGAAAATTGCCAGTTGAGTTTTAGTGTGTTCTTTTCAGTCTTTGGTTGTGGACCCAAGAACAGAGTAATGAAATACCTGAGGACATTTTTATTTCCTGCCTCATCAGGACAACTGCTCTGCTGTATTTATTTAGCCTTTCAGCTGCCTAATTTGTAAACACTTCCCACAAACTCTGTAATTAATTGGCAGGCAAGACTATGCCCTGGCTGGAAGTAATTGCAGATTACTCTTAATTGAAAGAGCATGCTTTGGGTGGATTGTTTAAGACACATATACAGATTAGAGGCAAATAGAAACAATAATAATTAATGTGAATGTAAACAGTGCCTTGGTTTGGAAGGTGTGTGCAGAATTCTTTTGCTTGTTTAGATCTCCATGCACTCCTACTTTTAGGCTGGAATGCAGCTCCATGGCCTGTGCGTCCACACAAAGGCTCTGAGGAGCGGGACAATATTGTCAGAGTTTTCCAGGTAACCACAAACTCAAGGCATTCTCCACCTGACAGCCACCCAGCCCCATCCCACCCCTCCCAGACATGCTCTGTCTCCTCTTATTATCAGCTGGAATAAATCAAAAGCTGGAATGAGTCAGCAGAGCTCAGAGAACATTTCTTTGTAGGATCGCAGGGACAGATGAGCAGTCTGGGCCTGCAAAAAGCACCCGGCCTCTCGTCAGGGAGATGGATTGTTATGTAGATATAATGAGATTCTGATTTAAACTGGTATAAATCAAATCAGAATCAGCCCCTGAGAAGCTGACTGGTTGAAACTGTTGATTTTCATGTTCTATTTCTGTACATGCTTTCCTGCAGCGTCCCCTGAGGTAGGTATATATTGTCCATTCAGACTGTTTGTTTATTGGTTTGTGGAGTGGCCTGCATCCTCCAAAATTTGTTTTGATTAAAATTCCTGGATAACTTCCTTCTATTGCAAGCTCTGAGTAGGGCTAGAAATTATTCATGCTGCACATTAAATTTGGTATTTCTGCAAGCGTGACCACATAGCGCTTTAGTAATTTCCATGTTTTTTCCAAGTTTGATTCCCCCAGAAATTGCTTACAGAAATGATGGAAACTTTATCTAAGTAATTATATCGTAAATATTTAAATGACACCTACTTGGAGAGCATCGTGCTGTCAAATAGCTTTAAAGATGTTTCTGTGCAACCTCAGCAAAAATGAGTAGTGTGTGTATGATATTTCTGTTCTTGTGTGTGATATTTGGCTGAGGTAAATTGGTAGATTTTGGCTGAGTTCTTTCCATAAAACTCCTCATGTTTTCTTGGAAATGCACAGTCATACAATAAGCTTGTGTTTGAGTAAAAACTTGTGTTGATTTTTATGACTTATCCATTGAGAATATAAATCAAAATCAGAATTATGGAAAAAACTATGGATTATAAGCAATTACATTGCTTATGTTGGGTAAGTTTTCACAGCTTATGCTACAAAATTCATTTAAGCTTTATTTTGGAGGTTTTTTCTGTGAGATAATGGGTACTAAATAGGAAGAACTGTTCAAGACTTGCAGTTTTTTATATTCTGGTTTAAGAGAAAGGATGAAGATTATTTTTTATGCAGTTTAATGAACAAAAAGTGTACATTCTGATTGGAAATGAAACCAGGACACAAAAATAAAATTAGGGAACCATGCTGGTGGATCATATACTGTGACTTTATAAATTCCACAAAAAGAATTTCCTTTGAAGAGTTTTGGAAGTAACTTTCTCTCTACTGTCAACACTAAAATTGATTCTTGTTTAAAAGAAGGAAAGATGAAAATACTGTAGCTTTCCTTTCTTTGGTTCCAAGAAAATTTAAGAAGTGACCAGAATTATCTACAGAGTTCTAACTATGATTAGTGTGCTTATTAGTGTGTATATATTAGTCGCTAAATTAGTCATTACATCTGAAAATGCAGCTGTGGACTGCATTCACTTCAAAAGTGAATTTAAAATTTGTATTCAATTTCATGCCGCTGTAATTAGATTATAAAAAAATTATGAATCATTGCATTAAAAACTTGGACTGCCTTTGACGAGGTGCCCAGTAAAAACTGTTTTGTTAGCAAATTTAGTGACAAAATATCTGAAAATCTATACTGGTGCATAGATGGACAATATCAAGATTGAAAGATAAATCACCTGAATTACTCACTGGGCTAAATGTAATAATTAGCTCTTTATTGACTGGCTTTTATTGTCTTTTGCTCTGATATAAAAAGCTTAATTCTAATCACATTTATGGATGTTTTGTCAGTTATAGTGTAATTTTACTGCAGCTGTCAATTTGGAGAATCTAGTAAAATATATTTTACCCAAACACATTTTCTGTCTGAATTGGCTGTGAAACACTGGTACTGTTCTGTGTATTTGAGACCTGAAATACAAAATCCAGGCTAAATTGTGTGAATCAAATTATTTCAGTTCTCTGATCTTTGTGCCACATCTCTTTAAATGCAGTAGCATATAAATAGAGTTAACTATAAATGTTCAGTACCCAAAATATACATGGTGTTCAATGGAGCTTTAAACTAAAATGTTGTTATCCAAATAACAGTCACATGAGAGATGCAAGGCCAGAACAGGCTTGCTTTGAACCCCGTGGTGCAAGAGCTACAATGCCACCTACCAATCTATTATCTGCTTGGTAACCTTTCATTACTGGAGTATTTTTTACGTCCTTGTTTCCCAGTTTCTGGAGGAAGGTCACCTGCCCTGTAATGATCTATACATGTCAAACATTATTCCTGTCCTAAGTGCTTTCTCTGAGGTATCTCCTTCCCTTTATTTCACATGGAAGTGCCATCACTTGGGTGGTTTATGTGTTATGCTCACTGCTGGACTACTTTTCCAACACAAGATATTTAACATGCTGCAGAATTCACTGGAGACAGCTTATCCAAGAGTCCTGTTTATCTCTTGGTAGATTGGCTTTCCAAATGTAAGAATAACATGTAGCTACATGCATGGCTTTGGGTTAAAAAGGTATTCAGTAACCAGCAGTGTTGATGAGTTAGAACCCTTCTGCAAGTTGGCCAAGCTGGCAGTGTTGGGGATTGGTGTGCAAATTAGGGTGCCTGGGCATCTTGTTTACAGTTCTGTTCCTCACTGGCATTGTGGGATTGAGAATGTTACTTACCGCCAATTTTTCACTTTATCTTTTCTTTCCTTTTTCTCATTATTTTCCTGTCCAGCCAGGGCATTGCTGTGTATTATATTTAGGCAGTGTCATTTCAGCTGTCTCTGGTTGTATCTCCTCTGGCCTCTTCTCCCCTCAGATGTAAGGCACAAAAAATCGTCTCAACTCCCTGTTCCATGTGTTTTAACATTCAGAAACAGGCAGATTCTTTTACAGTGTTATTTCATTTTTGGCCTTAATTTTAGGATGCATAATACATTCTATCAGGTTCACTTTGAGAATTGTTCCAAAACAAGATAAGACTCAATAAAATTTTGGGTTCAAAACCTCCTTGTCAGCAGGAAATGAAAACCCCCCTTAGCTTACTCAGGCCATTTGTGTCGATGAAAAATGAATCAATCAATTGGCAGCAAAACTGGCACAAGTCCTGTCCCAGTTTCAAGCACTCTTATATTATTTAAAAAAAAAATAGTAATAAAAAAAAAATTGTCAGCCTCATTCGTACTGCTCAGGTATGAAACATAGCACGCTCAGCTCTGAGAAGCTTAGAAGAGAGAAACAATTTTTTCTTCTCTTTTGTTTTTCTTTTCCTGTTTTACTGGATTTTTAAAATCTTTTATAAATGGCAATAAAGCAATAGTGGCTCCCACAATATTATAAATTATTTCAAAAATTCACGGGTTTGCTTGTACTGTTAGGAGAGGAGGATTTTATCTCATGATCTAACTTCAAAATCTCTGTTTCCCTCTGAGGTGGCACCAGCACTGTTGGTGTTTTTAGTATGCAGAGTTCCAGGAACAAATTACCATATTTTCGTAGCTTCAGAGATTCTGATAAGTGAGTCTTTTGTGGACTGCCCAGCACACTGTGATCTGCACACCACAGATGTCAGTCTTGCTGTACTTCCCATTTCAAAGTCAGCGGCAAAACTGGTGGCATGAAAATTGCAGGCAGGGTGAAAATGATTCCGTAGAAATAGATTTCCTGCTCAGTGTCCATGTAAAATAAAAACCAGAAAGTATATGAGCATAATTCAGAGGATTATGTGGCTTTTGAGGTATAGTTTGTTATATGGATTTCATTCACTGCTCATGTTTTTTTCCCCTCTGAGCAGGAGTTGAGAATAGTTTTTCTTCTTAGACTTCTTTGCAATTCAAAATATTGGGCTGATAATTTTCCGTCATTTCAAAGGAAGAGTCATCAGGGAAGACTGGTTGACGTGAAGGGAATGACAATTATGGGTCAGATTCAAGTATTCAGGAAAGCTGAAGTTCATAAACGTAGGGTCAGTCTATGTATGCTCTTTGATGTTCCTGTGATGCCTGAATCTGCCTGGTCAAATCAGGCTGTTCCTGGATCAGGGGAGCAGATGTTTAGTTCCAGCTATTTACCTCTGCCATCTTCCATAAAAAATTTATTGGATAATGGTCAGTGGGAGGAAAAAAAAAGTGGCTTAAGTAATTAATTATAATTTAGTTTATAAACACTTTGCAGTGAGGTTCATATATTCACTCAGTGCTTGTGAAGTATAGCGTGGTAGTATTTTTCTTGTAAAGGACAATACTGATCTATATCTCTTTGGAAATGCTCTGACCTTGACTTCCCAAGGACAGTGCTGCAAGTCTAAGGACCAACTTTACTTTTCCCCTGTTTCCATTTTGTATTGTTCTTTACCATGCAGAATGCAGATTTAATCTTTAGAAACAAAGGATTCAGGCATAGGCACGTGTATAACGTTCCACTTCTGATGATGGGATGATGTGTTTCCTGGTGGATACTCTGCAGACAGTATGGGAAACACTGATGGGATTTTTGCTCTACTACTCCTATTGGCCCCTCGTGAATTTTTTTGGGGGGGGAGGGTGTGTGTTTGTTTCTTTTAGTTTAAAAAAAAAGAGATGCTTTGGCATCTTTAAAATAAGGCGCTATTCAGATTTTCATCCAATGGCCTAAAAAGAATTTTTTAGTTACACCTGTATAATAGCTGCAGGGGAAATTTGAATAAGATTATTTCACATAAAATTCATGTGAAATCCTGCCCTGGCTGGGCTTAATAACAAAATTGCCCAGGTCAGCAGTGCCAGGCTTTCAGTACAAATTCATATCATATTTCCATTCTTCACCTATTTCTTCTTTCTCCTCCCTCTTCAAAAGCCTAATATGTTGAAATTTTTGATAAAATGTTGAGATATAAAAAATTGATATATACATGTTGAATACACAATTTTTTTAGGTCGCCTAGGACAATAACAGAACCATGTCACTTGTAGACAGTGAACTCTAAATTCTTTGTTTGCTAAAATGCATAAATAGTAAAAAGTTTTGATAGCTGACGTGCTTGATTTGAGGAATACCACTAAGCATCCAGGCTTGTACAACTCTGAAATAAATAATCTATGTCTCGCTTGAGTAATTGTTGGCTTGGTACATGCTGGATAACAAATCCAAGTTTTGTGGACAGCACTAATAAGAGCATAGCATGAAAACACCTGTGAGGAGCTTTTGTTGGTCGAGAACCTTTGTTTCTTTTCTGCAGCTGACAAATGTATAGCTGGTAGCAAAGTTCAGGACCCAGGTCATCAGTGGATTTCTCTGCTTGGTGGTAATTGAATTCAGTTGATGTTCATGTTGGCTTGAAGCCTTGTGTCTTGAATCTACAAATGTATCTGCCCACACAGATGTCCTGGGATCGAGCAGTATTTTCACCACTGAAATTTCCTGGGAAATTGCTCCTCTCAACTCCTTATAAAATAAGTGGAGGACAAAACCATTTAAAATCATAACTGTGACTAGCAGTTTACCATTCAGTATCTGATTGGTGTTTATGAGCATGAATACTGTGTTTTATGTCAATCAATGGTCTCCTATTCTCATTTTATCTCTAATGTCTTTTTCTGTGTGTCTGTTTCAAGAGTCCTCCATCTCTGTAAGATTTTTTGTTTGTCATTTTTGTAATTTTAGATTTTTGCCTCCTCCTCCTTGAGCTTTACATAAAAGGAGAAAAGAATAGTACAAAGATTGCAGCTGGGCAGCAATTTTGAAGTGTCCCCCTTTTCCAATGATACCAGAGCCATCCATTTAATTGTCTGCTATTGATTTTCCATCTCATCCACACGCAGGATATGAAGATTTTCATCACAATCCTCCCTTTTAAATTGCTGATTTTAGAAAACTACTTTGCCTTCTAATCTTTCTATGTTAATCTATGTGGAAAGTAATTTTGACATCAGCCTTTTCAGTCTGTTTCACTCTTTTTTGCTAACTATGCAAGATTAGAACGATGTTTCATTTCTAGCTGAACTACTTCAGTATTTGTTTGGACCTAAGAAGTGTTGGTTTTCCTCACCAAGTGACATGGTTAAAAATAGGCATGAAAGACTGGATGGAGGCTTCTGGGAATGAGTTATGGATGTGACTTTATCATTTCACTTGGCATTCATTGTAGATAACCACTGAAATTAAGTTTTATGCACTAGTGATATTGCTGACTTGAATTGTGAAGGGATATGACACATTATGGAACTTGAGCTGTAGCTGTGGACATCAGGAAAACAACATAGATGGAAGATGTGCAAAGGTTCTGCAACCTTTCAGGAGAGGAACAGGGAGAGCAGATGGAATTTAAAAACTGTCTCAGAGGAAGGAAAACGAACCTTTTTATCTGGATTCTTCTTCAAATTAATGCAAGGCATTGAAATAGTGATGTGAAATAGAAGTCTCTGGCGGCTGGTTACCTAAATTACATATTTAGGGTAATTTATTTGCTCTGGTTTGTTACCTTTGCTTTTTTTTTTTTTTTTTAATTTTAAACACCGTTCTGAAGATGGGAGAAAGAAATAAATGACGGGGTAGGGAGATTGCAAGAATTACCTTGTGATAATTCACTACCTGTGGCTATTTTAAAGTGATGAACGAAATTCATTATATTTGTCTTTCCAGGCTTTAGATGAAAAGCTTGTAGCAGCTCATATCTGGATATGTAGTTAATCTTCTATTTTATCTTTTTAACTGTGAGAAACTAGGTCAGATTTTGAAGTGTTATATGACCCCTCTTCCCCAAAACCCAACCAATCAAACCCTCCCTCAATCAGGTCCTTTTTCTCTACCTCCTTTCAAACACTTTTCCCCCTGGCTTTTCCCTTTGACCATGAGGACCTTGCAAGCAGCACAGGGGTTTTCCTTTCACAGTTCTCTCTCCTCAGACACTAAAGAGGTTCCACGCTCCCATTAGTGTGTCACCTGAGTAGCAAGAAGAATTGGACCTGTTTTTTGTCTAAAATTAAACCACCAGGGAGAAGGGTTAATGAGCTGTGCAGGGATAAATAATGGTTGCCAAAAGGATGGTTTTATAATCCTAGCACTTGAGTTAAGTGTTTTGAAAGGTTTCAAAACACTTGAAAATGCAGAAAACCATGTATTCAAAATGTGTGATGAGTGAAACCAAACCTTTCCCTGGCATAATGATAGCTGTGTGGGAACCTCTGTACATCATCACTGAGCTGTGAGGAGCCTGCACTGTGACTCACACCAAAAATTACTTGGGAGGTGGATGAAAAGGTGGCTTTGTTCATCAATGTGCACTGTATATACAATCCTCGTAACTAACCGAACCACCATGACTGAAACAACCTTCTAAAGAGACACAATGGGCCATTTCATTGCTCATAGAAAGCAAAATTTTGGGGATTGTTAGATCTTGTCTAAGGGAACATTTAGGTACAGTGCATGATTTGTATTAACTTGTTACCATCTAAGTCTTTGTGAGTCATGCTATTCATCCCCCATGACTAAGCAGCATATTTTTGAGATTTTCTTCTTTAATTTATAAATACAGTGTATAAATATTTATATGCTGAAGAGAAAGTTAAAAGGTAGCTACTGATGCCTAAAATCTCCATTGTGAGGAAAGATACCCGAGTTCGAAAATTTCTTCATGAAACAACATACAAATGTCAGCTAGATAAGAAAAACAAAAACCAAAAAATTACTTATTGCTCCCTGGGTAAAATCTTTAAATGGAACTGGATACTTTTTGATAGACACATATTCTGGTTTGTCTGTGAAATATTTTGACTCAAGACAGATGAATATGACTCAATACTGGATGAATTTCTGTGGCTGCTGGTACTCAGCAGCTCAACCAGACCATTTTAATTGGGCCCTCATACCTCTAAAATGTAGAGAGAAAAGCTTGTTCTCATTAAGCCATGAAAGTTCCTGTCAGTCTCAGTATAACTGGCACTGTGCCATATGAATTGGTCATAATATACATGTGAATATTATATAAATGTGCTGTTTTGATGGGAAATGTTTTTTATGGCATGCCAGTGGTTTAAAATTTTTGACCTTCACAGGTGATTTCCTGGGAAGCCTTTTAAATTTTTCTGGTATATTTACTTCCTAAGAATGCTGAAGAAGCTCGGTTGTTTCCTTCAAAAGACAGAAGTGCAGCATTAGCTGGCTGCAGTTTTGGAGAATATTCTCCATATTGAAGTTTTCTCTGTAAGGCTGCATTGCAGAAGCAAAGCGAGAAACTGCACTAGAGAAAAACTTAAGAGGACGTGAAATACAACACAGAGAAGGAAATATAAGCCATACTACAAACGTGACACTCGTTAAAATGCTCTTCTTACCATTTATGCTGGAAAAAAGGCTGTCGGTGTGAAGAATTTTAGTGGCAGAAACAGAGTGCTTTAAAGAACATCTTTTGCAAGTGTTGGCATTGTCATCTTTGATCATTGTGAAGTTTTAAATGTGTTTGGAATGCGGCATGTTAGCAGGACCATGGTCTGGAGACCCTATTTTAATCAGAGGCCACTTCAGGAGAGAGAGTTGATGTGTCTGAGGACAAAAAATGGAAAGAGGTTGGTGGTAATATTTATTGCTGAGCTTAGCTCGATTTTATAAGCTGCTTTATGAGTAGTTGAAGTTGAACATCTTCTAGAACAGCATTGCTGGAGTATGTTTAGTCCCTTCTGCAACCTTCAACAATGTCTGTATACAGTAAGAAGACATAAATCTGTGAGGAAAAAACTGTGTAGAATCTACAGAGAATGAGTGCCTTCTGAGGGGGAGGGAAGAGAAAAAACTTAGCAGAGGGAGGCTTCAGAATAGTTCCTTGCATGATTCAGAGGTGCCTTGTGCTGTTACAGGTACTTTCTGTGTCATAATTTACAAGCTGAAGTTATCACTCTGTGTATGTGGCAGCAGCTGGCTGTGCCTCCACCACTTCCATCCCACCAGGGCCCTTCAAACACATGCTAAATAGAATGAGAATTTGCTGGCTGAAGGGCGATGGCATTGCAAGTGATTCAAGGATTATTGTTTCTTCATAAATCTTCCTCAAGCCTGCCTCCCTACTCCCCTGGTGGAGGTGGAAGAACAGCCTGTTACCCTGTAAAATACAGATTAAAATCAGCAGCATTCAGGAAAGAATTGGGATGATGAAATATCCAGCTTCAGGAGCAGGATTGTCTGCCACTCTGCTCACCATGATTTGTTGATTCCTCTTCGCTTCGCCAAAGTAATTAATTGAGAGAGCAGTTTATAAATGAAAGAATGAATTTCTGGGTTAAGAGTATCAATGTGACACAAAGTGAACAACTAGGCCTTGAGTTTCTGGGGGTGGTTAGTTTCTGGCATTTAATTTGGTGTGCCCGTTCTACTGCTAATTAAACAACTGATGGACTGGTTCATATTTGGGCATGGTCACAATAAACAGTGAGGCTTAGCCCTACACAGCAACAAGGTTCCCAGGTTGTTTTTGGTTTAGCAAAAAAAAGGTGTTTATAAATAATGCTGGGTTTGTTTTTGGTTTGCATTTGTGCGGGTCAGGTGTGTTTGGCAATAATTATCATCACCTGCTTTTACACGTTTGTCATTCACCAGCTTTTGCAGCAGAACATCTTTACCTAAGTCTTTGTAGGGGCTCTTTAATTATGAGTTTTGAAAGCATCACTCTTACATCAAAGAGATCCTGGGATATGCCCAGTATTCTCTTATTTGGGTGTTTGGAGGTAAACGGACATCAGACATTACACCAGTAGTAAAAGCAGAAGGAATTTTTTGGTGTTGATGCCCTGCATTGACTTTCTAGCAGCAAACCATAATCATATATTCATGTGAGAAAAGCCTGAAATTTTGTGAGAGCATGAATATTTATCAGGTCACAGAGGGATCCATGGCCAAGCTCCAGTTTTCTGCATTCTGGCTGAGTAAAATCATAAAATATCCTGAGTTGGAAGAGATGCACAAGGATCATCAAATCCAGCTCCTGGCCCTGCACAGGACAATCCCAAGGATTACTCTGTGTACCTGAGTGTTCTCCATTGCTCCACGTGGCCTGACCAGGAAAATCAGCATCTGGTTGCAGGTGGGCATGAGCAGAGAAGACAGATAATTACTGTCCAGTCAGCACTGAATCTCCAAAGTTTGATGGAATACATTGCCTTGGAAGAAGGTGCTTTGTTGCATGGCATCAGAAAGGGAATCACCACCAGTCTGGCATTAAATTAATAGCTGCTAGGTCTTGAGGCGCTAATTCCGTAGAGGGGTCTGATTACCAGATAGTTCCAAATTAGAGTGGGTGTTGGAGCCTGTGTATACATTAAGTAGTGAGCAGATACCTCTTTGTTTTACTTGTGTTGTTTCCCACAAGAGGACAGGGCCAGAGGATTCCTAGGAGAGTGCTTGACCTGGTCTGAGGCATGAAGGAATGACAACAGCACTCAAACAGCTGGAGATGATTAAAAAAGAGGAATAATTACCTTCTCCTGTGTGATTTCCTGCCAAGTGGTTTCCAGATGAGTTAATAATGTTGCAGTCTAACTAGAGAATGTCCTTTATATCTTGTCTGCCTTACTGGGTGGACAATAAGATGAGTTTGTGCTGTCGGGATTATGGAAAGGGTGAAAAAGAATTCACCCATTTCATGAACTCTTGGAGCTAAAGCCAGCGATCAAAAGTTGCAGTGTTAGCATAAAAGAAGGCATAGAATGACTTCTTAAAGGCCCATTTGATGTATTTTTGGCACTACTACAGTTCTAGCTGAGAAATCTTTGAAGCTCTTGAAGCATTAGAGCTGTCAGCTGGACTAAATGACTGGTTAATACTTTTACAGAACAGCGCTTTATCATAGAGATGGCTTTCCTCCCTTTTCTTAATGACAAGCAATTTGAGCTTCTGTAATAGTTTGCTCATATTCTATGCTATTTCAGAGTTTTCTTTTTTGTTTTGCCTTGGTGATATTCTCTGAGTTAAATGTCGAGGATTTGCCATTTAAAAATGGTCCTTCTTACAGTGTTAGTAGAGGTTGTAAAGTGAGATCACTGCATTGCTTTATAGAAGTATTTGTATCCTGGTTGTTCTGGATTGAAAGCAAAAGCCCTCACATTTCGACCATTGTTTACAGTTTTGTAAATGAATTCTGGCTATTCAGAGAATTAAAAAATGTGATTGAAAGTCAGACCATTATTTTCAAAATGCTGAATATATTGAGCAAACCATGACTCAGAAAAGGGTTCCATAATCTCCAGTTTTCAGAAATTAGAAGACAATAAGGCACACCTCATTTTTTAGTGAACAATATTAGTTCTTATCTATGTGGAATCTTTTTAAAATAATTCAAGGGAATGCTCACGATCAGATCATGTATGTTCTGGAAAATATTGCCTATAACTTTCAAGAAAAAAAATTATAAGATTTAGGAAATGGGACATATTCTGATTGTCAGGCTATTTTATTAGGGACTTAAAATCTTGACATAATGAGGAACTTTGAACTAAGGATCCAAGATCTGAACAAAATGAGAATGCTTTTCAGTACCATCTACATAAACATCAGCTTACACAGGGATAAAAATTATAGAAATATTATCAAATCTTTAAAGTATTTTTATCTTGTAGGAGTGCCAGCAGCTGAGGTGCATTGTAGCAGTGAAACCCACATAAATAGGTTGATGACGGTTGGTCAGAGGTGGTTGGCGAATTTCCTGCATAACTGGATTTTCAACAAATAACTGTGATGAATTTATTTTTATAATTTTAAAATATTTCTTCTTAATTTTGGGAAAAGTACCCCAAACCTAAACAAACCAACCAACAAACATTTTCTATGATGAACAGCAAACCAAATATTTAACTTTGTATTCGATTGCCTGAATAGGAATAGCTCAGTTTGCTTCATTAATTCAGGAGGGTTTGTGCTCCTGAATTAATCACTCCAACATTAAACTAAATCTTCCTGTGTAGCTGCAGTGTATATACTATGGCAGATATATTTCAGATTCTTTTTTTTCCCCCCAGTTATGCAAAGCTTCTCCCCAGATCTCCAATAAACAAGAAAACATCCACTCTGATCAATTCTGCCAAACAGAAATCCCATGGTTTTTACTTGTATTCCCATGGATCAGATCTTAAATAGAGTAAAAAAACCCCAAAACCCAACAGATTTGTGGGTTCACTAAGTTTTAATGTTTCCTGAGAAACACAGGGAAATATCTGCTAAAAGCCAAATATTAAAATTTCTTAGAGAAAAGTGAAAACTGTTCTTATTTCTTGTTTCCTATTCCAGTAGCACTAAAGAATAAAGGATTTGCAGTTAGGCCTCCAGCCAGAAAAGACCATAAACACATGTTCAGATACATGAATAGTCTCATCAAAGTCAAAACATTTAATTTTTATCCTCAAAACATGTGGGTTTTTATAATTGGCACTTGCAGGCTAGACTGATGAATTAGCAGCAGATTTACAATTTAATAAAAGCCTCTTACTTTCCATATTCACATGAATAGGAGTTTGTTGGTATTTCACGCAGTCTGAAAACTTTGGCCAGATCCTCCACAAGTGAGACATCGCTTTGTTGAAATGAAAGCAGAAAACCTGGCCTGTTTATGTAAATATCTAGACAGATGTCCTGTCTGGGTTTGGTTTGTTTTGTTTTCCTCCCTGCTCGTCTTTTAACTGAATAGCTGTGCCATGTGTCTGTTCAGTTTTGAGGCTACAAGAACATGATAACCAAGTTGTTGCATTTTCAAGCCTTCTTTGAATCTGTGATTTAAGCCATTTAACTCACTTTTTACCCCTTTTGGGGGCAAAAAAATCTGAGGTCACCTTTGGTAACTCCCATTCTGAATCGTCCCCCTGCCCACATACAATATTCTGCATACCGATGACAATTCCCTCCAGAGAGGCTTTTTCTGGTTAGGTCATGATGTAGTTGAAGTCTCCAGGCTTCCAAAATAGGGTCAAGCACTTTGTAAATATGATTGTGGCAATAGAAGGGTCAAGACTTTGTAACTGGGTAACTAAAATTTAAAAATTAAGTAAATAACTTGGATTTCAATAATTCATGAGGCAGCTCCTCCTGACTTTCCTATTCCCCATTCAGTTTTAAGGGAGGGAAGTGGTTGTGGTTCTGCAAGTTTTGGATATAGAAATGTATGTAACACCCGTTACTACTTTTCTTACAAGGAATTGTAAAAAATATTCTTCCCTTTCCAGTTTCTGTGATGCCTGTTTCTCCTGCAGCTTTTTTCCTTTGCTCTGTCCTGCTGCTACTCCTGGAAGCTTCGGGATGCCCAGCCTCTGAGTCCTGCAAAATGAGCTTTGGACTTCTCTGTTCCCCGCCTGAATTTGTTGTTCGCTGCCAGTTTCTCTTTCCTCTTATATGCTGCTGTTCAAAAAAAATCCTGGCTTAGCAGTCCCCGTCCTCCTCTTAGAGTCTCCACGCTGAGGCAGAACACTCACACGTATCCTAAAATGAACTGTGCACTCCCATCCCCAGGACAATCAATGCGTCTCCCTTGTGTGTGCTCTTACCCTCAGCATCTGGAAAGGTCACCCACAATGCCAAAGTAGTTGCTTGTCAATCCTGTGATGAACTTCAGCTTTACCGAAAGATATTTCGATTAACAACAACAACAGCAAAAAGAAATTTAGGAGAAAGGCAATGGAGGTAGGACTGCTAAGTGGAATTAGTGTTGTTAAAATCTTGTAACTGAAAAGCAGTTCCAAGTTGTCAAACGTGTTTGATATTCTCTAGGAGAAGATATTTGGTTTGATATTCTCAAGTCGGTCAACTAAGACTTGGAGGATTTTAACACTCTGCTTGGAAGAAGGGGAAAAAAAAATATCCATGGTTGGGAAAACTTGGAAGGATTTAACGCTCTGTTAGAAACCTGGCGACTCTCCCGCTCTGATCAGGAGCTGTACTCTCAATGAAATGATCAAAAGAAGATGCCAGCTTGTGTACACACTATCTCTGACTACACTGCAAGAGAGCTCGTGGGCTCTGTTTTCAGGCTTCTGTGTGAAGAAAACAATGGGGTAGGAGAGGGGAATGCCGAAGGGTTTGGGATTCCTTCTGCGGTGTGAGCCACTTTCAGTTCTCCGTAGCCTGCCTTATGCTCAGGCGCTCAGCTTTCAAGATTATCGATGATTACGTGTTATCAATTTCCTTGCCTTTGATGCCGAAAGGAAAGAAAGGCTCCTGTGTGGGCTTGAACGATGCCTTCTAGTGGTCCTTCAGAGCGAGCCATTCCAGTAGATGTCACTGTGGGCCCTCGAGTCACAGCCATCCCAGCGTGAGCTTCTGTTCGCTTTGGTGTCACACGCCTGCTCTCAACAAGGCTCGGACGCCTTTGTAACGATGGTACCGAATTACAGCTGTCTCGGCGCTGCTAATTTCGGCTGTTTACTGAGCACCACGAGGGCAGAGCCCTGCCAGCTCAGCTGCCATCTCGGCCAAATCCACGAAGCCTGGAGGCAGTGCAGTTGGGATCAGCAGTGGCAGGATGCATGAGGATGATGGGCATCTCTGTGAGATGTGAGAGAGATGCACGACTACAATGAGCAGGGTTATGAGCTGCTCCTGAGTGACAGGGATGCTGCAGCAGAGAAACAACAGCTTTACTCCATGTAGTAGCAAAGCCTGGGCTCAGATAGAGAACTTAAAAACCCCAAGCAAACAAAAATAAAGAAACAAATAAAAAACCCACCACAAGCCTTAAGAGTTTTCTAAGTATCTTGTTTGGGCGGTCCTGAAATGAATTTTTTATTTGATTGGCTTACGCTGAAGATTTTCCTGGCACATCACACACGAATGCTGGATGCAGAATAAACCTGGCAGTGTTTTGTAGGCTTTGAGCTTCCCTAAGTAAGATAAGAATTCATAACATGTGAGGCAAAACAAAAGAGCAGACAAGGATAGAGCTGGTAGCAACAGAGGAGTTACAGGCTGGAACAGAAGTGAAAGGCTGTGGAGATGGAGAAGGAAGAAAAAGGAGCAGGAAATAGATGTCAAGAAGCTCTGATGAAGTAAGAGGACAAGGGATGCCAAAATATCCTTCTACTGGAAATGCTAAATGTGGCTTTGACTGGTACTTTTTAAATTTCAGGCCTAGACAGCAAGGCTTTTTTAATTCAGGCCTTTCTAAACCTCTCAGCTGATTTCTTTGCAGTGCTATTCTTCATGGCCTTTGCTCTTTTGCAAAGGCACCAGGGAGAGACTTTTGTGGGCTGGCAGCAGCTTTATCAGCTCTCCTCCCATCTTGCCCTGAACTCCACCCATCCAGAGCACATCAGTGCTGTATTCAGATCAGATCTTCTGTCAAGGAGGGGTTTCCTTTTGGTATATGACGAAAGTTGGCATGGTCCATGCAAGACATTTCTGTTTATGGTGAAAGCAGAGATTAGGAGAAAAACCGGAAAGTTCTCTTTCTTACTTTGATAGCTTAGTTCTGGTGGTTTATCATATTTACAGATGTACAGCTTGTATAGTCATGAGTATGCCACTCTTCTACAGCATTGTTTTCTTTTAGTTATATTGATTTCAGATTGCAAAATCAGGAAACAAGCATTGGTAGAAATCCTCTTCTTGGACTTGATAGATAAGAAAAACCGGAAGAATTATTCAGCCATCTGTAGCGCCCTGTGCTTCTGAACCTACATATAACTCCTCAGGAGTCTCAGAATGTGATTATTACAAGGCTTGAGTCAATATTCAGTCAGAGCCCCCCAATTTTCCTTTAAAAATGTCTATAATAGACAGATTTTTACCCACTCTATCCTGGTGCTAATACAAAAGTGAGAGAGCTCTGGTCCAAGGAAAAGCTGTGGCCTTTGATGGAGTGTTCAGCTAAGAATTTTTTCATTTGTTGGACCTCAGAGTGATGCTTTTAAAGGAGGCTTTATTACTCATATGAATTCCAAGGACAAGGCACTTGTTTGAAGGAATGAGTTTGAAGGTTTAAGGTGAAGAACTTCAGTGCAAATGTGATAACTTTACAATAAATAAGTTGGCCCAGACAAGCCTGAACAACTCAAAAAATGAGACTCAGGGTCAAGTGAAGTTGTGTTGCTTTTATACACCCTTTGTTGCAGATCTGCCCCTGGGGCGTGAGGTAAAAACATCTGGGTGGCTAATGAGAATATTTTCAGCTTCTCAGGCCGCCATGTATTTTTACCTTCTGGAGGTTTAGATCACTGAAAGGACAAGCAACAACTAAATAAACACTCTTACAAGTCAGTGACAGAGAAAATCACATATTGTATGTTACTCACAACTGGCTATGCACTGCTTGCATCTAATTGTTAACATATCACGAAAAATATCATTGGGATTTATAATAGTTCAGCTGGACACAGAATGTTGTGTACTTGCACATTATCCACAGACGGTTTCAGCATTACCTCAGTTTCTGCATGCAGAGCTTTTTTTTTTGGTAGCTTTTGCTAGGTGTGTGTTGGGAAAGAAATCTGTATAATGTATAGCTAAAGACAAGGAGTTTATTTTGCAGCTCCATCCCAGATTTCCACAGCACATGCCCTGAGGAGCATCATCTCTGCTGGGAACATTTCTTTCTTCGGCAGAGCCTTCCTGGTAGAGAGATGTGCAGAGACAGGTAAGGGTTGTGTTTGCATGTATGGCTGTCCTCAAGGTATGAAAATCCTTCGTGACCTCCAAGGAATGGCTGGAGTTAAAGCTGTCTGACAGCAGAATTTATGTGTGCACAGACTGCAGGTGGAATTGAGTCAGGAAGGTGAAATGATTTCCTGATTTGCTTTCCTCTGTTCCTCCATCATGCAGCCCCATTAAGCTGTGGTCTCACAAGGGCTGTAGCCGAGTCTGAAGAAATCCGTGAAAGCACAGTGTGAGTTGTGCATAGAGGTTTATAAAGGTTTAATGTCACTTTAAGCATTCCAAGTGACCAATTTGTGTCAGCTTTACCTTGAAAATCATAGCCTTTAATGACTCTTTATGGTGATTATCAGTAAAAGCACAAGAACAGAAGCCTTGTTGTTTCATTCTTAGCAGTATTAGGCACTAGATGCTCTTAAAGTTTTCTTTTACCTTTCGAAACATTCACAAATTTGATTTGCCTCCCCCTGCAAGTACCTCTGAGATGAGTGAGGGAAAGACAGAATCAGGCTTTTAAAATCTATGGCCTGTTCTGCACCTTCTACCTGAGCCCTTAATGACTGCAGTAACATATTGACGACTACCCCAGATCCTCAGCTGGTCTGAATCAGCAACCCTGCCGTGGCTCCAATGCAGAAAGGACGTTTGGCAGCAGCTAGAAATGAGACTCAGGGTATGTATTACTTAGGCCAGACCTTTATCTTAATTGTCTAATTTATGCCTTTGGAAGTAGGCTATGTGCAAGGTGTCTGAGCTAATGGTGAAGAAGTAACCATAACACTTGAATTTCCTGAGATCTGAGTGCTTGATTTCTCAGCTGATGTTGCTTTGATGTTTTTTCAATGCTACCAATCTCACCCAGCTGTTTTATGGCTCCTACTCCCAGCATCTCATATCCTTTTGCCATTGCTGGACTTGGCTTGCTCTAAGAAGACATCAGGGCTTCTGTGGAGTGCCAGGTTTTCCTTTTTAAAAACTCTGGCTTATGCTGATTTAGACAGTGCAATTCTAGGCACTTTGTCATAGAAAGCTTATGCCAGAGGTTCTGAAACAGAAAGCCCTTGAGTAAAACTATAATCCTAGCTTGGAGCAAGAGGCAATAGACCTGTCAGTAACACAGTGGCATGGGAAATGCTGCTGTAATTAAAGTTCACTCAGCTTTTCCTTTATAAATCTCTGTAATAGAGGCTTTGTGTGTTAGCGCAGCCATTTCAATTTATGTTGTTTTGAAACTAGGTAATCAGATTGTCAACTTCAGTGGGATCATTTCTCCATGAACGTATTTAGCAGAAGTATGCCTAAAATAATCAAAACCAATTCTTCTGCGTGGTACTGTAAAAAGAACACCAATGATTTTTAAGCCTGCCAGCCCAGGTTGTTTGGGAAGCCTGTAAGCTCAGGTGCAAAACTGGGGAGGCTTACAAAGTTATAAAAAACTTGTAATACTAATTTCCTTTAGGTGAGTAAGATTTTGCCTACAGTTTTGCAGAACTTTTGTTTTTGATAGCTCATAAGCTTTTACAAAAGTACATCTACTGGTTACTATGTTGCAAAATACATACATATCTTTATTTTAGAGGTTTAAACACTACTGGATTTTTTTTTTCCTATGGAAAAATATTCCATAAACACTGGATTTTAAATACCTCTTGGTACATGGAGAGGCCTAAGATGCCATTGAAGTCAGATACTGGGTGCAATTAAATGTAAAACTTTTAAAATTTTTAATCCCAGCATTATTATTCATTTTTTTCAAAGGTTAGAGAAAAAACCCAAAGCACATATACCGTGCCTTCATGTGAATGCTTAAATTGTTTGTATAATAAAAACCCACAGAGAAATGAAAATCTGTTCAGTTTGCAGTAGGAGAAGTGGCAAAAATTGCCACGCAAGTAATTAAAAATGAGTAGTTCTTCTGGCTATTGACCCATTGAATTAGAATATAAAGACTTCACAGTGTCTCAGAATTTTGCCTCTGGTAAGAAGTAGAGGAATATTACTCTTTTTTTTTTTTATTTCTCTTTTTTATTCTCAATTTTTTTTCCCATCTGCTTAATACAATCTGAGATTTTCCTACCTCATTTTAGGCAACATTGGTTAACTCATTCTGAATTATTATTAGCTGTAAACCCTTTCCAGATGTAACTTACAAATACAGAGCTCTGCAGTTGTGTCCAGCTTCAGACAAAGAAGTTTGGATTCCCTTGTTTGGCCATCAGTAAATACCAGATTCTTGACTTAGGTTATTTCATTTCAGTGAAAAAGGATTGTTTGGATGTAAAGGATTTTCAGCAAAGCTTTCAACACAGACATTGCAGCACAGTGCCCATACAGAACAAGGAGATAACCAGCAATTCTCACTTAGATACTGCAGGAAGTGTCTGTCGCCCTGCAACACAGAGTTTGGGAAATATTATTAAGATTTGGTATCTGTAAAATTATGGCAAGCCAGTTGGTCCTTATTCCTGTCCTCAGATGGCAGGAACAAGTACAATCCCTGTTAAACCCTAATCAAATTTTGATTCTGGAGATAATGCAGGGAGCAGATACTTACCTGATACCTTCTGCTCGAACCAAGGGATAGGAATGGATGGAAGGGAAAAGAAAGTTACTGATGAAACTGGTGGAAGAAAGGGAAACTACGGATTTATATCTTCTTTCAGTTCCTCTCTCTCCTGAGTATAACCACTACTCTTCTGAGGATCGCTGTCATTACCAACCGCTGCGCAGCACTGCTGGCAAAATTAGGATTTTAAAATTTAAAAAAACTTTACCAACAAAGTTAACTTTGATGTAAATGGATAAGCAAGAACTCACCTCAGCACCTCCTCTGATGGATCTGAGCATGGGGTATCCTTGCATAAAAACACATTAACAGGGTGGGTGAAACATTTGAAAAATCATTTTTACTTCTCAGCCACCTGCAGTTTTTTACATTCTGCATTACTCATGTGCCAGTGTGTAGGGACCTCAAGGAAGGACCTGCTCTCCACATCACTTTGTCCTCTGATTCTCTTCTACTTCAGGGTGCCTTGGCTTTTCACAGAGTGAACTGATAGTTTCAAACTTGGTGCACTGACCTCAGTAATCTGACCTTGCTCTAGCCTGGATGACATTATTAGCACGAGGCAGAACTCTGGTGCAGAAGGGACGCGTTGAAGATTTCACATGGCAGAACGTGCAAGACAGGCTGGAAATTCAGTGCTGTGTTGTGCTTGTTAAATAGCACCACGTTCTCAGCACTTCAGCCACACCAGGTAAGACCATCCTTTACTCCCCCAGCAGTCAAGACTTTTTGTTATGATAGTAACCCGAACAGGCAGAATTTGTTATTTTTTTAATGCAGCCTAGAAGTGCCTTCGACTTCTTGAGTGTTCTCTCAAGACACATCTTATTGCTGAAACCACGTGAAATGTTCTGAATAAAGTTTAAGTAGTAATGTCATAAATTTTCTTTTTGCAAGTTTGTTGATAAGGTTTTTACCAGTTTTATCGTAGCAGTAGCTATAATAGCCTTGTAGTTGAACAGTGCTACTGCTACTTTCTGCTACTGGTTTTTTTTGACAGTTTATATAAATAAATCAATTTACTTTAATGGATTAGGTAAATAAAAGTTCTGTTTATTACCATTAAGTCAATAAAAGCTCTCACTGAATTTTGTGATCACCTTGGTACTTGATTAGTCTCGTTGTTTAAACACAGATATGAAAATGAATTCCTCAGTAATGGTAGATTTTAATCACACAAAGACTCTTCATAGACACTTGATTTGCTTTTAATTTAAAAAAGTTGAAGCATCAGCTCTTTAAGGTTCTGCATTGTATTCCTCTTCCATCATCCAAGACTCAACATATAATAGTAGTAGGTATGGTAAAAAGCTACTGACTGCTTCTTTTGAATATCTGAAAGGTTTTTAATTAATAGTTCCACTGGAGAAACAGGTTGTATTTTAGATCTGAACTCCTTAACTTTTTACAGCTAAAAGGATGAACCTGAGGTTTTAGAAAATATATTGAAAAATATATTGCACATATTTTACGTATTGGTAGTATTTATACTCCTATGGAATTACTGTATGTAGATTTTTTTACTCACTGTTGAAAAAACTGACTAAAGATGCTGAAAAAGAACTCTTGGGAATACCTATAAAAGAAGAAATTGCACTTGTTTGTGACTGAAGGTGAGGCTGTGTGCAAAGCTGGTCCAACAGAGGTTTTTAATTGCATTTTTTTCCAAGTTTCAAAGCATGGCACTGATATTTACTGTGTAAATAGTTTATTTTACTACTGCCAGTGTATTCTCCATCACTCCTCTTACTTTTTGTCATAAAGATCAATATTTCCCCCATTGGAAATCCCGTATCACCTCAGTGATTTGTGTAGCTTTTATGAAAGTGCAATGTTAAAGTAATATTTAAACTTAGCAGCTGTAGGTTCGGGACAATCTGTTAGGAAAAAAAATTCTGTTGTCTCCACGAGCCTGTACCTATTTGTTCAAGATCAGCGTGAATCTGCCATATTGGTGTCCCAGAGAGAAAATCAGCTGCTACTGGAAGTTCAATAACAGGTAAAACTGCTAATTTTGCAAGCCTGCAACCCACTTATTAAAAAGTGCAATTTTAAGGGTAGTGAAAACAGTAATTATTTAGTTTGAATGGTTTTAGAGTTCTCAGTCTGAACACTTTCTTCAGATTCTTTGAAATTTTAGTCAGAAAAGAGCTGATGCAATTAGCAGGAACATTATTTGAAAACACATTTATGTGTCAAACCATATGAGCAGAATCTGAAAGAAATGAGTTCAAGTGTGATGGTGTATCCTGTGGTGTTCTTCAAAAAATATTAACCACCTTTACCCTGTACAAGTGCAAATTATTATTCCAAAGTATGTTATTACACTGCATTGCTCCTGTAGCTATAGCAGTACTCAGTGTACTGAAAATGACTGGGAAAATACTTTCCTACACAGTAAGAATCACACTGTGCTCTTAATTAAGTGATTCATTTCAGTAGAATATGGATTTCAACTCGATAATAGCCCCTATCAGCAAGATAAATGCTAATTTATAGGTGGGAAATTATAGAAAATAAACATCCAGGCAAAGTGGGAAACCATTAGCCAGTCCCAGTGTTCAGTGCCACGGACATTACTGCTATTGCATCTAACAATTCACGTGGAAATAAGAACATAATAAGTAGGAGATGGCAGTGGCAGATGGACCCCATCTGGAGTAAAGGACTTAGAGCAGCTCTGAGAGTGTAAAAAGACCTCTTTTGGTTTGCTCTTGAATTAAACACCTTTCAGTCCAGAGGCAGCCTGAAACTACTTCCTTGTACAGTCCTACCAACTTCTGTTGGTGCCAAAATTGGCCAAACACCTGAGATCAGCACAAATGTCCAAACTGGGTCCCTCCTCACCTTTCTGTAGTGGCAAAGGAACAACAAACCAAGGCTCCAGCTTGGGAGAACACGGTCAGGGTGGGGATAGAAAGAAACCAAAAAGGGTTAGAGGAACAGGAAAGAAAAATTGAGTTGATAGCACACACTCATCATGGAGAGGTGTTAAGTTGCACAGGGAGACAAAACTCTTCCATTTCTTAACATCTCTGGCTGATTTGGAGAGCACGGAACATGTTTTGAATCTGGTGTTTGTCAAGTAAACAAACTTCCAAGTTGGCTTTGGAGCAGAATGGTGCCAGGGTGGCTGAGGCATTGGAATGTGGGTTCTGGAGCCAGCCCAGCAGCTCATTTTAGGTAGTCTGTGGGGAAGGAATAATTGGGCATAGGGAGTAAAAACCAATGACTGCTGTTGTGGAGAGCTTTTTAATTTCGAGTGTGTTTTCTGCTGGTTATCAGAAAATGACTGGATTACCTTTACTTCCTTATGTTTTGGATAGTACCTCATTGCTGTGCTTTTGCAGCATATTTAGTAATGGACTGTGGAGAGTGCTGATAAAATTGTTTATTATGAAGTAATCAGTTAAACACTTCCCTTTTTACTGAAATCCTTCGAAGTTGTTGGGATAAATGACTCCTAATACTGTGTTTTTATGTGAGTGAGTAAGGCATTGCTTTATTCTTGCCTAGGAGGTGTATGTGGCTCACAAAATTGTGGCCTCCATGCAGATGCTGCTATAAAACTTTTCCCCTTATTTATACATTTTTAGAAAACAAAGAAATTAATGCTTGTTCGTTATAAGTTATGTAATTCACTTCATTAATTAGTATTCTATCCTCTATTGGTTGTTGATTTCTTACTTTTCATGCTGATTAGTTAGGAATGTTACATAATTTGCAACACCCTGGCTAAACTCTGCAATGGATCTTCAGATGTTATGAAGGTGTGCAACATTTTCTACAGATTTTCGAATTAGAAATGCAAATTAAACAAATATCTTTAGTTAATAACTATGCAAAATGATTTCATTTCCATGTAGGTACAAAATCATCAGCACTATTAAGCTTGGCATGCCACTGTGTCTATATATTTTATATATGTCAATATTTTGTGTTCTTTGGAGTTAGACCTCTGTGGAAGTGTATGAATATCATGTTAAACTTGGAAAGGAAATGTGGTAGCAGGAGCAGTAGTCACATCTTGCTTCATGATTCAGGCAAAAAGAATTCTGTTCTGTATAACAGTGAGAACTTTGAATCTTACTGAATCTACTATTGTCCAGAAAATGTTTAGAAGAAATGGTGTATTGTTAGGTTTGCATCCTTACTTTAGGGAACAACAGGTATACTGGAATTTGTGAGCCACTCTTCAAGTCCATTTGTAGGGTATTAAGTCAGCTGGGAGAGTTCTCTCTTTGTCCCTAATTAAAGGTATGGTTTTATGCTCGACCTTTAAAAAGGGAAGTTTTTTCTTTGATATAAACAAATCCAAACTCATTGAAGAGGTAGCTGTGACCACTAAAGAAGGTGAAATAAGTGAAATGTAGGTAACTTTTTGGGTAACAGCTATTTTTATTAAAGTCTTTTTAAAGACTACAATTTGACGCATTTAGATTTTTCTATCTGCCAACATCTGTTTTTGAGATTTGCTTATTTTTTTTCTTAGTAACTGAAGCCACAGTGTCATAAATTGTGACACAGTATGAAAAAACTTTTTAATCCCACTAATTAAAATGTACTATATTCTTTCAAATGAAAGAAATAATGCCGGAGTCTAAAACATTCACCTCCTGGGAAAAGGGCTAATGCTTAAGGTAAGATCTTTTGCTGGTGAAAGGTGACTTGACAAAAATAAATTCGGTGAATATCAGAAAAGCCAGGACAAAGTCTAAAGTAATCAGGAATACAATGAGCATCGTCAAGACCTGCATATCAGGTGCGTAACTGGGATTTAAATTATCATTAAGTAAGTGGCTTGTAGGGGTCTCATTTTAGTAAAGGGTGACACAGGGTACAGTGACTCCTTAATAGATCTTCTGTCCATCTCCACAGGAATGTTCATTTTAACCCTCTGAATTTTAGGTGGGGAGAGAAGAGTAAATTTGTCTGAGAAATATCTGATAATGGGGATCTGAGACCTCAGGGAATACACAGCTGTGTAAAGGTGGCAACTGCAAGTCAGAAACACACTTGGCTTTAATCGAAATTCCTGTGGCCATGTGCTGCCCAAAACTCTGGAGGACCAAATTGCCACGAACGTGGCTAAGATTTTACCAGGCCAGTCAGAGCTTCAGCAATGATCATATCTAGTGATGTTCCCTTATTAAGGAGTCTCATTCTGCCGTGTATATTTTGACTGCCTCTAAGCTCTATTTATGGTTTACTGTAAATGTTTTCACATCAATTTGTCAGCCAGCAACAGTAAAATCAACGAACTCTGATTGCTATCAGAGCCCCATAAAAGCTGTTGGGTTTTTTTTTTTGAACTTTTGCTCTTAATTGCAATGATATGAGGTTTCAGTCCTCTTTAAACCCTGTAGTAACAGATTATTTATGTCATCTTTCACATTATTTATATGAATGAAGGCTTCTTTAATAAGAACTTCTATGAAAAGCTCTAAGTCAAACCCCAAAGCCCAGAAATTACTTTTAAATACTTTTGCATTTCAAATAACTTCCTACTTGTCAGTAAATATAACCAAGCCATATTTCAAACATTACCAAGCAACTGTAAAATTTTATCCTGCTTTCTCACCCAATTTAAGCTGTGCTTGTTTTAAATGTGTCTATGATAAGTTTCACAGTCTTGTTATAGAAAGGTTTAATTTTCTTTTGAGTAATTTTTCAGGCTTTTCATTTAAAAACTGAAACAGCATTTTAGCTATTTCCTGTGGAGTTGTGGCCCTGATCAGTGCTTTTCTTTTTTTTTTTTTTTTTTTTTTGGCTATAGTAATTAAACAGGGGATTTAATTAAACTGTGAACGGAGTTAAAGGATTATTTATTACAGAAATTTGTGCCACAGTTGCTGACTGCTTCTTGGTGCAAGCAGTGATCCTTTGCTCACTTCCTGTTGAAGATGGGCTTTTGCCAGGCCTGTTTCCAGGGATGGGTTGGACATCCACCTCCTCAGCAGAATTTTCCTCTACCAAAACATGAGCAGCTTTGACCACTGAACCCACAAAAAGCGATGAGTAGACATGGAGCTGGTGCAGATAAACTGTTTTCATTGCCAGTTTACCAGAATATGTTGGAAGTTCTTAAGTAGCTAACTCAAGTCTTGAAGATTTCTTTTCTAGCAGTTTTATTATAAAAGCAGTTTCTAGGAGGGTGACAGGTCTTAGTTGTTTTTCTGCCCTGTAGTTATGAAAGTCCTGCTTTTTGTCAATGT
This sequence comes from Oriolus oriolus, assembly GCA_013400235.1. Classification (NCBI taxonomy): domain Eukaryota; kingdom Metazoa; phylum Chordata; class Aves; order Passeriformes; family Corvidae; genus Oriolus; species Oriolus oriolus. Next base: position 364,391 of record VXBT01001289.1, read on the forward strand.
GTGCTCAGGTTGCCCAGAATCACATTAGATTAAATGCAGTTTGTGACAAGAATGTGAGTGTTGGAGGAACATATTGTAATATCTGGAATGATATTACTGTTCTGAAAGCAGTGGGATTTCATGTAAGGTCTGTGATCAGCAGCCAGTGGAGTTCCCAAAGGTTTATGGATGGGTAGTCCTATATGTTTATTTATGGTGTATGGAGCTTTTTGAGGAGGGGTGGATGGCTTTTTGTTTGGATTTTTTTGATGATAATGAACAGATTCATGCAAGAGGCTCCCGCTGCTCTCATGTATTGAGACTGAAAAAGGTGAGGTTTGACTTGTAATAGATTGTCCCACTCTTTGGCTAATAAATGGACTCATTAACGGAATGAGAGGAAAATAGGAGTAAACTCCTCTGGGCCCAGTGCTTGCCGGAGCACAGGTATGAGGTGACTGAAGGTGATTTATAAAGAAGTTAGAAGCACATCAGAGGGTACAGGGTTTGGAGGATTAAAGACTGCTATAAATTCTCATTTACCTGCATTTCACTAAGCCTGACAAACAGCAGTGAAGTTTATCCACTTGTGGGGGCACTTCTTGGGTTGTTTCCCACCAGATTAACAGGACCTAGGCAGACTTATGACAGATCAGCCAATTTGGTCTTACATTTTAACAGGGGACCTGGAGCGAAGCAGAATTGAACAATTCTGACAGAAAACAGCCATCTTACAACTTGTAGTTTGCAAGGCAGGATTTTGGAGAGTGATGTTTTTCTAGGCCATGTCTACCCTTGTTTCATAATAAGTTATCGTTGCCTTGTGTACGTTTTTTCCACTGTCCAACTCTGTGATGACTGAAACCAGGGATAAAGCACTGAAACGTGGCTGAGCCAGCTGAGCTTGAATTGGAGAACCTTTAGGAACATGGTGTGCCTCAGCATAGCCCTTGCTTGCAGCTGAGAATTGGGCCAACTGTAATGAGGCAGTTAAGTGACTAATTATGAAGATTAAGGACCTGCTGGGATTTTCAAAACGATTCTGTGTTCTATTCCTAGCTTTAAGCACCTTTATAAATCAGGCCCTGGTCCTGAAATTTGCATCTAGATGCCTAAGTGCCATGGGAATCAATAGAATCTGAATATAAGCATGGATAACAATGCAGGCCCACTCTTGGATTCTGGTTTCCTTTTTTTTTCTCTCCACGCTTATTGCTATTAAAATTGTGCATCTTAAAAATACAAATGAATGCTTGCAAAGAGCTGATGTGCGTTGTTTTAGGCGACATGAAACATCCAGCTTGTGTGCTTTGAGTAGCTCATAAATGCGTTAAGGAAAATTTAATTGCTTGACTTTGGTCCATTGATTCGCACTGGTTGGTTATAAACGAAATGGGCTGGTGAACACAGTTGCCCCTTCTACTCCATTCCCCTGGGTGTCGACTCTTTCCACGGAAGACAGCAGGTATTCACCTGGAAATGTGAATTTCTACTTTATCTGGGTGTTCTTCCATAATAGGTTATCCTTTTTGGGGTTACTGAAGTATTTTGCTTTGTGCATCATAATGAGAGGGAAAAGTAGTTTTTGGGCCTTTTCTATTACGTGAAAATAACCTTTGGATGTCAGGCAGGCTTTATTAAAAGTAGTGAGACAGTCTCTAGTGCAAATGAAACCAGAAAATTGCTTTGCAATGTTCTTTTAACATTGAGTGAAACATTTTGCTTACAATAATGACTATAGGAATTTTCTATCATAGTGATGTTATGATGGAGGTTTAGAAGAGGGGTACAACTGCAGTATTGAAATCCACAGCACAGGAAGCACCAGGTGGGAAAACAGTCAAACTGTTGCTATGTGTCATGTATAAGTCAGTAAGTAAATGATCTTGAAAATCATTGAATCCCAACAAGAGAAATGTGGTGTAATAGTACATAGTGCTGGCAGCAATTCACCAGACAGTTGTTAAGGAAAGCATTTATTTTAGATGTTTCCCTGATATATGGGAAACTGTCCTCTTCTAGCAGTGTAGGTGTCTTGTGGAACACATTTTACCAGCACAAATGTCTCTGTAGCTTAAGGAAATGATTCATTAAAGTTGCTTAACTCTAAAAAAGAGTCAGTTCAACTTTGAAAAATTTTATATTAAACTATCTCTTCTCTGATATTCTTACTTTTTTTTTTTAAATAATCTTATAACTTTTGGGAATTCCAGACTCAAAGGTAATGTTAATGTTTTGTCACAGGATAAATGGACTTCCTGTCAGTAAATCTGTAATCCAAGGGAATGGATATTGTGAGACTTGAATGATACAGAGTTTAATGAGTGGGATATAATGAATGCTAATGCACATGGATTGGTGGGAAATAGACCTTAACAATTGAGACATGCCTGTTTTGAGGTTCCATGTTTCATTGACAAAGGCATTGATTTAATGTCTGCCATAATGTTGTCAGAGTCCAATATTCTGACACCAGGTTCTTTTAGCTATTCCATGCCTGGTGAGTGTTAATGTTTAACATCAAACTTACTTATTTAAAGATATTTGATGTTCCATGCAATTTTTGGTTTAGCAGAGTGGTACAAAATATATGGAAAACACAATGCGAATGTAAGTTATGGTTAGAAAAATGTAACAATTGCAATAAATCTGCCTAATTCAATCAATCAATCAATCAACCAAATCAATCAATCACAATACCAATGTGATTGCCTTTAGCAGTCTTAACATTCCTACCCTCAGGATGCTTGGCATCCTCAGTTGCCAGGAAGGAATATTTGGGTTGAAGCCAGCTCAGACCTGCTGCTCTGTTTGAAAGTATTTTGTCAGTGTTGGGTGAGCCACATCGTTGCTTTTCCCATTCTGGTCTGATCACTGCTGTGGTCACACAAAGTCGGCTGCTTTGTCTTGTTCTCTGGGCTTCCCGGGCACTTCACCCTTGCCCATCTTTGAGTGTTGCTCATATTGAGGGATTCATTCAGAGACTCCAATTCCACCCTTAGGGATTTAGGTAGTCACAGATATCTGTAGAGGTTTGAATTTAATAGATCATGGCATTTTTGTTAAAATACAGTATTTCCATGGGCCCTTGTAAATGGAATAAAACAGGTAAATGTGTCTTGGAATATATGTGTAAACACACAATAGTTTTTATTACATGTCCAAGTTTTACATGCAGTGGCTAAAGGGGCTGCTTTTTAACCCTAAGGTATTTTACATTTTTGTTTTACTCTGCAAGTGAAAATGCAAAATCATCCCAAATTTAGTTCTGCAGACAACTCCAGTTTGGGAGAAGTGTGTCACTTGCAGAGAGCGCAAACTGAAAGCTCCGAGCAATGCTGAATTCCTTGGTGAGGCAGGCACACGGAGGCAATATTCAGTACGGCCACATGTAAAACCAGGTTTGTGGCAAGGAACACTGAACACACTTAAAGCATGGGAATCTCTGTCTTGTGGAAAAATGTAATGGTACAGACCAGCTGAAAAAGACTTTGAAGGCTGATATAACAGCTGGATTTAAGAGCAGATGAATACAAGGCTGAAGTGGAGAAAGTCGTGGTGCTTGTCATGAAGTAGCAAAATGCACGAGCAACTCATCAACTGATGACAGAAATCGTCATCAACAGTGGCTGTTTCTCTAAAAAAAATACCTAGTTCAGATGAATTGGAGCAAAGGTGTTTTTGGACACCAGCTGAGGCCCTACATTTCTCATCAGTCAGACCTGCTGTGTGAAGGCAAATGTTTCTCTCACCCTTGGTTTGTGAAAGCAGTGGGCAAGGTAGCCCTTGCAGTGTGGCTGCAGAACTGTTTTTGCTTACCAGGGCACTACTAAGCAGTCAGAGTGTCTCAGTCTGTCTCCTGAGGGGGCAATTGTGCTATCAGAATTTCCATGATATGTCAAATTAATTCTGTGTCTACAGCATGGAGATTTAATTAAGTTTTGCACATTATTGTAGGGAAACCCTGGTTGTGCTGTTTCTCAGGTGGATCATGTTTCCAGCCTTGACTTCTTTCAGCTCTTTTACCATGCCAGGCTCTTTTATAAGCTGTTTGATGCCATGTAGATGTAAATTTTTTATCTGGTTGAGGAGCTGTGTCATGCCTTGTACAGAAAGCTGATGCTCTGCTTTCCCTCCTTCTCTTTCTGTTCTTCAAACTTCCCCCATGTAGTTGCCAACACTAAATTATGTTCAACCAAAATATCACTTAAATTTGCTACAAGTTCAGTTTGTTTTCAGTTCCTTGGTTGCCAGCTTATTTGACCAAGTGTTTTGTGAAAACCAATGCCTCGTATTGTTAATATTTATAGCTTTAATACAAAATGCTGCAAACATTTTAGCAATTTAGGATTATTGTCTTTGAACCCTCTCTTCTGGTCAGATAATGTGTGAACATTGAAGTACATTTCAGAGAGCTTTAAAACCTGCTTTTTCTTGTACGAAATTGATGAGCATCTCTTTCTGTCACTGTCACAATCATGTTCAGAATGAGTATGTGTATGTATATATATGAATGAAAGTTGATAACACTTGATAACTCCTAAGTGGGGATTTATATTCAGGGAAGGATATAATCACAGGAGTATCTGCACATAAATATGCACCTGTGAGAATGGAATTTGTTAAATAAAGCAGGCAGCAATCTGTAGCTGCAGGGAGATAGCACTGCTATCTGATGGGGCTAATGGCTTTGGCACTGTGTTTTGTTAACACCTTTGTTCTTTTCTGAGCTTCTTAAGAAAGAAAAAACGAGCATCTGATCTCACTTCTTTCATGAGAGGAGTGTATTGATTTCTTTTTATCAAGATTCTTTTCACAGTTTTTGGACAGTGGATAAAACACTGGTGAAAGCAGAATCTTTCAACCTTCCTCTGTATCTCTCAGCACCTTATGCTAACCAAACCATCTCATCATTCTTGTATATTATTGTACATTTTATATATATATAAAAATTTAATTTTGTGTACCCACATTATACACACATAAAATGTCAGTAACTATTTATGACTGGTATAAGTGACCAGGAAAAGTAAAGGTAAAGAGTATTTTATCAGTTGGTCTTTTCAGTTCAGGTCATGTGGAAAGCTTATCTGCCTGCCTTCAGAGTGTGTAAGAATTATTGAACAGGCATCTTTCAAACTTCAGTAAAGACATATAATAAAATCCAAGTTCTTAATGTGGAAAGGGTAATAATTGGTAAAGTATAACTGAGAAAAGGCTACATGAAGTACTCATTTAGAAATATATCGCTGTTTTCTGAACAGTGATAACGAGACAGATAAGGTGGGAATTGTCTGCATGGAAATTTACACTTGTTCACTACACTGGTTAAAGCAAAGAAATTTAAATTGCTGTGGACAGACTTAGTTAAGAAAGGCTGCTCCTAATTGAATTGAGCTATACTGAAAATCAGGCTTTAATGGAAATAAGAGGTTCCACATACTTATTTGCAGCAATTTAGCTTATGGAATTTAAAATTTAACAGAGGCAAATTACAGTGTAGATGGCCTTTAATAGATTTGAACTACAAACATGGGAGTAGGCTCTCAGCTGGTGATAATGTGCCAGCTGAAGTTCCCTCCACATTCACAGTGGGATCTGCAGGCTCTGCCTCCTTTCCCAGGTACGTTGTGCTGCGTTTTCTGAGAGCAAACACAGTGCAGATAAATGAATTCCCTGTGAAGCTGAGGTTTGACTTTGTCCCTAGGGAGATTTAAATGCCATTCCAGAGCACTGTTTCAAAGGTTTCAGCATTGTGCCTTGTCCTGATGAGGACAGATGGGCACCAGAATATTGCCCAGTGGGTTGGGAACCCTTATGTAATAACACTTTTTTGCATCTGCTCATATGAATAAGCAACCATGAAATTGGTTTGTTTAATTAAAATCAACTCCCAGTCTTCCAAAACAGCCACCCTTTCAGAAGTCTTTAACAAAAAGGCAGATGCATGAATTTATCAAATTTCCTGAATCCTGCAAGCCTTGGAAACTTATGAAAAAGAGTCTGTGTGTATGTACTTACAGAGGTGATAAGGAATGTAGCTGCATGACTGTTGCTACTTTCCACAACAGCTCTGAGAGTGATGGAAATTCAGATATTTGCACTAAAATACTGGTGCTGGTAACTTCATGCATGTAGGAATCATCCTGGGTGTCAGCAGAGGATCCTGGAGATACAGAGGATACAAAGAGGGAAGCAGACGCTCAAGATTAGTAGTGTGCACTTGTAAATGTGGAGAAAAATAGCATGCAAAGTTGTTGTTTTTTGTTGTTGTGGTTTTTTTTTTAATGGATGGAGTACACAGGACATTTAATTAGATTCAGACAGTGTTTGTGTATGCACAATATAAAACATAAATACTGTAAAGTCAGTAGCATAGTGTAATTTAAAGAATAATATATCCTTATATAGGTTCAGAATGGCTGATGAAGGCACGCACAACAGTGCACCTTCACACAGGGGGAGGAGAAACCATGAAAGGAGCAGTTTAGGCATCTGCTCAAAGTTTTCAATCAGTTCCTTAGTTGAGATTGCAGATGTCAGTTGTTTAATTTAAGCAGACATTACTGCAGCTGTAATGCCCTCCTCGTTTTTTAATCATTTCTACCAAAGAAAATCCCACTCCAGAGGTTTGGCTGCTCTAACAATGCATTTGATACAAACCTCCCCAAGGTACAAAGCAGGATGGGCAACCAATTTGGAAATTATAATAATCCAGTGGAGGTTAAGATTGCCTTGTTCTGCTGGGATGTTATAAAATTTGAACCTTATACATATATCTGAAATAAATTAGCTGTGGGTGGTTCCTGGAGTTTTATTACTCTAGGGTACTCTTTCTTTAACTTTGAGATACATTGGACTCCTATTATCTGGAAATGCATTAATTTCAGCAGCATGTATTTCTAGATTAATGCTGACTCCAAAATTATTTGCATATTTGGGATAAAATGGGATCATAAGAAGCCATTTTGAAAGGCAGAGAATATAATTATTATTTTAGAGTCCATGACTACTGGTCAGGAAATGCTCTGCAGCTCCCCTCTGTTCCCCACTTAGCTGGTTGAATGTACTGACTGATGACTGAAGAACTTTTAAAGGTGGGAGAGGGGAAAAAATGAGAGCAAGTCAGCAGGAGACATGGAGAAAAAGGTGCATCTCTTAATGAAAACCAGATACAAAAAGAGAAAATTAAACCTTAGGTAGAAGCAAAATGGATTACTATGTGTTTGTTTGCCTTTGAGCCAATATACAGTAATGAAGGGCTGTGGAGCATGGGAAGGAGCTGATGATGGAGAGGGATGAAGTGTAGGCAGGAGTCAGTGGGGTTAATGACCTAAGAAACAGCAGAGAGAGGAAACAGAAGATATTTAGGAGCAGAAGAGACAGGATGAGATATGAGGTGGGGAACTCGGAAAGAAGTTGGTGCAAGTGTGGATCTTCCTGGGAAGTGCCCAGCAGCCGTGTGAGGAATGGGAGGCAGCGGGAGCCAACGAGAGGTGAAGGATGGCTCAGGTCCTAGGTGTGTGCTCAGGCTATGAGTGATAAATTGCCTTCATTTGCCCAACCACCCCCTCTCACAAAGGGCAGCACAGTCCTTCCCTCTTGCTCTTACCTCTGCATTTCTCACTGCGGTGTCTCAGAGGAATGGAATCACTGTGGCCTCTGTGAGCTCCCCAAATATCCAACCAATCCATTGTTATCAGCCTAATTCACTCCACTAAAAACTGTAACAGGCCTTTGTGGCAAATTTTTGAGTAGCCTCTTTGGTCAGAACATAAGTTTTTAGAATATAATGAGGATATTTTTGCATGTTTACTACCATTTCTCCTTTTTTTTTGTGGTGTTTTGTGACCTCTAGAACAAGGTAGTTTTAGATAAACAATAAATTGCTTGTAAATCTTTTCCCAGGTTATCTAAGCTCTTATGCTCAGATATGACTTCTGACAGTTCTTGAGGAAGTGTTGTTTTCTCTTTCTTAATGATCTCAGTCTGCAGTGAAGCGAATGTAATTAAACAAGCAAAGCTGGCCCACGTAGCTTTATCATAAAGGTTTGTGCATCATGGAGTTGGTATGTGTTTGAGTTTTGTGCTTCTTATCTGACTTCATTTTCTAATTCAGAGCTGAGTATCCCAGAGCCTCAGGCACTCGGGCCAAGGTACATATACTCTGTTTTTCCCATGTGCTCACTGATGAGCTTGTGTAACTCTGAGGAGCACCTCCTCAGGAAGGTGCCTTTAATGTAAAGTCTCAGAGCACTGAATTTAAATAAAGCCTTGCCTTTGGTGTGCACATCAACCCTTGCTGACAGGAGCACTCCATAATGTGCAGCCACTGTAGCAATATGGTCAGATGGGAAACAGCATAAAGTCATAAAAACAGTTAATAAAGAAAGCTAACAGTAGCCTTAAAGTATTTTTCACTTTGCAGTATATTAAAGAGACGAGAACCTTTATATGTCCATTTTTGCAGAGTGAAGGAAGAACTTGTCTCCCAAGGACCAAGTTAATTGGCTGCCAGACAAGAGTGTGAATGTGCAAAGAGGGAGAGATACAAAGCATTCAGGCTTCTGAGCCTCATCATGTTTATTACCTCCTGGGAGAGTAAAAGAGTTTGTCTGCATCCCATAGGAAATGGTGCAGTGCAGCAGCATTTACACAATATAATCAGTATATATTGTAAGGCAAATTCAATTCCACTTCATAAAGCTCTCACTGTGTGCTGCCATAATCAATAGGAATAGTACATATAGGAGATATTATCTCAAAGTAGATTTTGATCTCCTTCAAGTGGCTGTGGGTATCCCGCATCTTGCTGATACAGTTCTTTGTGCGAGTACTCTAATTTTTAACTATTTTTATAAACAAAACCCTCAGCTTCTTGGGGGCAGTGAATCTGCCCATTCAGCTGTTCCCATTTATTGGTTGCTGCCCAAGCATCCCACCCTTTTCTAAGGAGTAAAATCAGCTCTGCTCCAAGACTGAGCTCGGGCTTGGCTCTTGCTTTCTGTGTAGAGAACTTTTTATGTCCAAAAGCTGGCCTGACCTTTGAGATGAAAGGGAAATGACCTTTGAGATGAAAGGGAAACCTAAAAAAACCATCATGCTTGGCGTGGTTTCAAGTGCTAGGAGCAACCTGCTTGGAGATTATCCCGTTTTCTTCACTGCGGAGAATTATAACAGCACAGTTTAATGCAGAACAGGCTTTGAGCATGGTGTTCATCCCTCTTTATGCCACAGGAATAAATTGTGAGTCAAAATGGTTCATTAAAAGGAGAACATGCCCTGGCTGGATTATGGAAACTCTGCATGAACAGAAAGTGAAGAGGTGACCTGTTGAGAAAGGAGGTCAGGTAGTGGGACTGCACAGAAGGGAATAACAAGGTGTCCAGGGAGTAGCTGAGGTAAATCAGGTGTCCTTCTTGGTAATGCAGGCCAAAGATCAAAAAGTCTTAAAATTGTGGTCTGCACACAACCTCCAGTTTTAAAGAATGAGTTGGATGTTTTAATATTTTAGGAGTTGATCTCTTCTTGCCTTCCAAGGAGACGTGGGTATAAAAATGCCACTGGAACTTGAAGCTTTAGGTCATACATCATTAATTTGCAGCTGATTTCAGTGACAGCTGCATGAGGTTGGTAGGGCTTTTCTTTTTCCCAGAGATCTTGGGCACCAGTCACTTCAAATGACATCAATAAAAATGATCAAGGACTGGTTTTCCTGAGAAATGAATTCTATTTTTTTTTTATCACATGGTTTTATACTCTGAAACACAATTAATAAATAATAGAATGGACTATTTTATTTACACGAGAAGGTAAAGGCTGAGGCTTAATGTTGTATTGCTAATGGCGTAGCTACTGAGCATAGTTTAAAAATAATATTTAATTTAAATTTTTTGTGTTTATTTTTTTCAAAAACATCCTTTTCCATCCACAGGGACAGTAGTGCCAAATTTTGTGCCAGGATATATATTTTGAAGAAGATTGCACAGGGCTGATTGACCCTTTAACTGAATGGCTCATTTCTTTATAATGAAAGTCGGAAAAGGAGGAAGGAAGAAGAAGAGATAAATAGGTGGGGCAGATATGCAGTGGTGCCTGGGTAGCTTCTGAACCTTCAAATACTAGTTCCACCTTATTCTACTGTTCTATTCTGGAGTTACACCTTTTAGAATAAACATTCTGTTTCTTTACCCTTGTAAATCCTAAGTGCTCAGCTGCAGGTCTGTTTAAAACAAACCTTATTTTTACAGTGCAGGCTGAATGTTTTCCTTTGGGGATAATTTTTGCATTTTATCCCTGCTGCAATCCATGAGAGAAAACCCCATAACAGCAACACAGCTGGAGCAAATCAATGCTTTTCAAAGTCTGTCTGGTTTATCACTCAGTATCTGTGGTAGGTTTTTTTGCTATTTATATGTACTTATAATAGATAAAAGTATTAATGATTAAAAGGCTTGTTACATGTGGTACAGAAAAGCCTTGAAAACTTCTCAAATACACGCAGGGTATTTTTATCCAACACATTTGCAGAATGATTTTTCATCTCACTATTCAAAAAATAGGTTAGGTGTGCACGTATTTCTGGATGTGAAGAGTTTATATTCCAAAGCATCGTGACAGCAAATAAGATTTTGGATATTCTTGTTTGTGATAAGAGGGGGTGGTCGTGATTTTTCCAGATGTCACTATAATTGTGCTGTCAGAGCTGGGAACTGTGTCCAGATACCTCCAGCTGAATCTCACTGCCTTGGATGCAAAGCCCATCTTCCTCTCTAATGGAAAGGTTTTGTTGCTGTTGTTGGTTTTGTTGTTTATTTTTGTTTCAAAATTATTTATCGTAAGATTTCAGATGGGCAACCTTTGAAAAGAGTTTTATAGTTCTCTCCTGCTATTTAAAAAATACCTGGTGAGCATCTTCCTGGTTTCAGGAGAAGCCCTGAACTTGAGGAGCTCTGGCACTTCCAGAGCAGCCTCAGATCTTGTCTTGAACTGAACACCTTTGTTACTGAAGGAAATAAATGTGATTTGTGTCATAACAGATTGATGGTATAAAAGGAACACATTTTCCAAGCATTTTTGCATAAAGTACTGAAGAACTGATCTCTTGGCCTGACAAATGCATTTGAGGTTCTAGAGAGATGTGCTTGATTTTATTCCTCACTTTTCTGGGGGCCTATATCTGGTTTTCTGCAAGCTACATTTGACATATTAAACAGAATTGTTCAGAAATTATTTCACCTGTCCTGCTTCTTTGTATTTGAACAGAAATTCGAAGCACCCAGATACCAGACAATGAAAGATATTTACTAGTGGCAGGATTTTATTTCTTTGTAGAAGCTGCGGGCAAATGAGGTAACTGGCTGTGATGGCTTCTGGAGCTGCTTTTGGAGTGTGTCACACAGCTGATGTAATGATGAGATAACTGGATTATCTTGTCCACCTGGACATGCTTTGGCTTTGATTCTCCATCAGTTCTGTGGGAAATCAAGCTGCCTGCCAGTCCCACTCAGTGCGGGACTGTAGCAGATGCCTGTTCCTTATCAAAAGGAAATGGTATTTTCTCATGGCCATATGTTCTTTGGGATTCCCCTCTGCAACTCTCCAGGAACCTGCTTGTCACCCTCAGAGATGGTCTATGTAGAGAACTTGAACACTGGAGCTTGTGAAGGGAATGAGAAACTAATAAAAGTGTGGCAAAAGAAGTACTTACCCTAAAAGGAAAAGGACTTGCATATTGATAACCCTGAAATGAAAGAATAAAAAATTCATGGTGGTGCATTGTGCATTAAGTACATGTCTTCAGGACTAAACCAAATGTGAAATTGGAGCTCAGAATATTCTGCTACCGACAGAAGTAGTTTTTTTCCTCCATCTGTTTTACTGGTAGCAGAAACTTATTCAGGTGTCTGCACAGCACTTGAAATTATTTTAAAGTTGTTATTGATGTTTTGTTATCAAAATGCTCAGATTATTAAGAAAAGAACACAAAGACAGTAAACAATGCAAAAAGGAAAGATAATTTGGGGTTGCAGTGCAAAGGTAGTGTAGTGTAAAGGACAGGATCTGCTTTACTAGGTATGAATCTCCCTTCCATCCTTGTATATGGGAGCAAGTACTGGAATTTACTCAGTAGGCAGAGTAGGGGACATGGAGTTGAATGTTTTGTGGATCTGTTTAATTTCAAGGGAGTTCCAATGGAGTATTGGCACTGACCTTGAGTGCTGTGCATGTAAAACTCTGAGGTGATGGAAATACAGGGTAAAATGAGAGCAGCCAGCCAGAAATGGCAAGAATTTGATGCTTTACAGCAGAACATTTTGACACATCCTATTCCCCCACTCACTCCTGAACAAAAAAATGCACGATTTGGTCATGGTTTTTTTTTGAAGGCTTGAAGTAAGTACATGCTTTGGGGCTCATGAGACATCTCACTGATATCTCAGTGAAATATACTTAAGTGTAACACATTTCATTTTGACCATGATCCTGGCTGGCCTCAGTCTGCAAGCCAACAAAATACCTGGGCACACATTAAAGAATTTATTCAAATAATTTGGGATTAATTAAAACATACTGAGTGACCTAGTAACATTGAAAAAAAAGATTTGTGGATGCCAATGATGCATTTTGTGAATTCTAGCCTGAGAAAATGGGAGATTTTTGCTCACTCTGTAATTCATTCTTTGAAAGTGGCCCCTTCTGGTGTTTAGCAGTGCATGGGCAGCTTAGAGCTGACTGAGCAGTGCCTGACCTAAGGGAATTGCAAAGGGAATTTGGGGAGGCAGGAGGCAATTACCTGAACTGGAGTTTGGCCAGGAGATGGGAGCTAACATTGCAGTGCTTATTAAACACTGTGAGTAATGAAGAGCCATCTTTTACTGCCAGATAGAAATGAATGCTATCGATCTTTGGATGACTTAGCAGGATTCACTTTTCCTGGGAAGAGTTAGATGACTGACATTGTCAGCAACTAGGAAGTACTCACTGGATAAAGCATTTCTTTTGTCTAGTGGGCTTCTCTCTGGCAAATTAATTTTCCTCTATAAAAGGCATGGTTAGAGGATCAAGAAGCCCATAAAGAGCATTCTTCTTGACTTTGTAAGTGAGCAGCCTCACTTTTGGTTGCCAAAAACATGTTGGGCATTGCAAGATGTTTCTGAAAACTGCCAAAAAGGGGGTGTGGGAAATAGAGGAGTAGAAACTTCCGCAGGCACTAATGAGTTTAATTTACAGCCCTGGAAAGAGCTTGGGTTGTAATGATAAAGGTATACAGATCTTAAGCAGAAGAATTATAAACCTGTGTTCCTGTAGTTACAAGTAAGAACATGTATTGGGTGATATGGTGAAGGGTTTTAAAGTATAGTAATGTGATTTTATAGTTTAAGTTAAGAATTTAGATGTTATAATAGAAGCATATGTGTGTATGTGTGCTAGGAAGTTATTGGTTAAAAACAGATGCAATGCAGTAAAAAATACCAAAGGTGATAGGTTATAAAGTCAAAACAAAGTTTCGTGTTGAGTGCTTATTGGACCAAAAAGTTGAAAATGACCATGTAACTTTGAAACCCGTGACTGTCTTCAGTTATGGAGACTTGTTACTAAATCTACGGTCTCTGCGACTGATGCCTTGTTTGATTTTTCAAGTAATAAATCGTGAATAGCCAAGATGGTCCCACCTCTTTGGATCGGGCTCTGACAAGGAGTTTGCAGGTTATAATTTTCTTTTTCAGAATATTCCAAATGGTCATACTTTGTATTTAATGATAGAATCTTTGTATTTGATGATAGAGTGTATTTATCAAAATTATTCCACAATTTCTATAAATATCCTATTATTATTACTATATTATATTTTTTTATTTTCAATGTGAAATCATTATTTTCAAATATTTAATCAAGATTCTGAATCGTGCATTTAGCATAAGTATTTAACTTACAGGTTAATGTGGTTTCTTTTTGGTTCATCTGTCTCCTTTAGCTGAAAATTCTTTCAAAAAAAAATTGCAAAACTCTGGCCTGGAGTATAAAGTAGAGCCATACCGATTTTTTGTTTGTATTTAAGTAGAGATGAAATAGAATTATTTCAAAGACTTACATTTCTCAGAGGAACATTGGGACCCATCTGATTTCAAGAAATTCTTTTGAAGACTGTGAGAAATCTAAATTAGAATTGTCTGTATGTTGTGTCTACCCAGAAACTGTCAGAATAAAAAGTTTGCCTAATGAGGCAATACAGTTTTATTGATAACCTAAATATCACAAATCTTGGTTTTTATTCCACTTTCACTTCTTTCACTTCCCACTCTATGCCTCTTTTTTTTTTT
>VXBT01001289.1:378724-392765 GCA_013400235.1 Oriolus oriolus
TTTCCTGCTTTTGTTTAATGAGGCTGCCAGACCTTTGGTCAGGGACTGTTTTACTGGTTTTATACACTGTAATTACAATCTTAAAACTATGTGAGATTGTCAGCACTGTGTAGAATAAATTTCAAGTACTTTAAACCAATTTGAAATTACCAATTTCACCAAGATTCTCATTCAGCAAGGCACTTGACTGTGGGGTTCTCTTTTAGCATATGAATGCCACTCTTGATTATTTTAAGTGTTGAAGTCAAACACCTGCTGAAGTGCTTTGTAGTGAAATATATTCTAGAGTAAAGCTGCTCAGAAATGCACTTATAAGCAGAGTTTAATTCAAGCTCTACCCTTCTACTGAGACAGACTGACATGCTTATGGGGAGGAGCTCAAAGCTCTGGTTCATGTGAAGAGGAGAGATTTCCTTGACCTTTAGTGTTTGATTTGTCTGTCAGCACCCCAGGAAACTGGGACTTTTGTGCCCAACCATTCTGTCACCGTCCCATTACAGGGATCCTTCACTGAACAATCCTGCTGGATCAGAGGGTGGTTCAACTGACTTATTCAGGGCCACACACCAACAGCATAAGGGAGACCCCTCAATGTGTCTTCCCACTTCATGGCCCCTCAGCATGTCGCTCACTTTATTCGGTTGTGTTCCCCGCTGCTGCTGACTGCCAGCACCCGGGAAGGACTCACACTGACAGTTCATGGAATAACACTCCTTATTAACAGAAAATGGTGACATGTTAAGGTTCAAGGACTGCCAGTGAAAGTATTTGACTGCAAAAACGTATTCAGAGCAGTTCACAGAGAAGCTTTAATTCCCAGTGAATGTATCCAGTGTGCAGAGAGTTTGTTTCTTACCCACAGGGGAAGAAGATGGGTTCAACCCGTTGACTGATGCCAGTAGTTACAGTGGAGTCTTCCCTACCTTACCCCTATTCTCAGCTTACTTTTATACTATGTCTTTATGTTTAGGTGGAGCTTGAGTGACTCTTAGTCACACATGGCTTTGTTACAGACTGGTGTAACATTCTCTCTCTTTGCTCTCGGAGGTGGAGTCAATAAAGTACAGAGCCCGTGCCCAAAGAGGGGCGGTCATACCCTGGGGTGGGTGACTTTGGGATGGAGGTGTGCATTAATACAATTGTGTTATAATGAGTCAAGTTCATCTGAGGAGGGTGATTTTGCCACAGCTCCTGGCTCAGCCATGAGAAAAACAGAAAGCCAATTCTCTGAATAAACAGTTTATTAACTAGGAACAATTAGGGTCTCCGCAGCTGGATAGCCAATTCCTCTGAGGGAAGGGCCGCGCTGGGTCCCTGACCCCTGTCGAGCACAGCAGTCAGAGACCAAGAATTCTCACAGAACATCCCTTTTATACCCACCTCGGAACACCACCCCCTCTCCCAAAGGTCCCTCCTCCAGGAGTGAATTGATTGGAGTCTTCTAGCTTGTCAGTTCGATAATTGGTCCATCAGAATGAGGTGATGTCCAGGCATCGAATGATTGGTTATTCTTTCTGTCCAATCAAAACTTTCAATTCATCCCTTAATTATAATTTCTCTGATGTCACCTCCTTCCAGAAAACTCCTTTGTTCCTGTCAATCATCTCCTCTCTAATGCTAAAATGAACTTAACTCTGCCTGCCCCCCCCCTTCTAGAACTTTATTAATCTTTTAATTTAACAATAACTTTTACAAGGCATCACTAAACAATTAGCAGTAATTTCTGATTAACTGTAAACATTCAAACTTTTAGCCATTTGGGCCTACAAAAGCCAACCCTCCTTGCCTGTTTATAACAGCCACTAGACTGCTCCAATCTCCCTTTGCTGACAGGCCCTGTGCAGTTTATCAGCTGCAACGTGCCATCAGTTCCCCTCCCTGCCAGGACTTTAACAGGACTTGGCCGAGGTGTTTCCACTCTGGTCCGCCCTCCGTTCCATCTCCCTCAGCAAGGGCTGTGGCTGCAGGTTGTGCGTATGGGGAGCCATCCTGGAGCAGGCTTTGAGCACGCCAACAGCATTCCATCCAGGAAGCACTGGCTGCATTTTACACTATGATTCCTGTACTGTCATAGCTTGTATTTGCATGAGAATACAACTTCTTAGTGTCCTCTAATTTTACCCCCACCCATTTTTCCACAGACTTGACAAACTGATATAAAAATCAATTAGGATCTTTTGCCTTGAAAGTTGAAGAAGTTTTTCTCTTATGCACAAGAGATGTAGTTTGTTGCAGTGAATTTCACTAGCCCAGAGAAAGACTTCTAAAAGGTATTGATGCCTTGAAGTGGCTACCTGAAAACAGAGGCTAGACAACATTAGGAGAGTAAGAGTAGGTATTTATTTGAAGCGCCTTCAAAGATACACCTTGGGAGTGTAAAGCCTCCAAGGGGCTCCACCCAAGATGGGCGCTGGGTCACGGGTCCTTCACACTTTTATAAGTTTGGTCCATTTGCATATCAGGGTTAATTCTCCAATTATAATTTCAGTTAATGATGTAATTACCCCCGGTTTGCTCCTCCTCTCAAGGTTTTAGTTTACACATTTTAGGGCCTGGGACAATCAAGGTGTCCTTGAAGTGCAAACCTAGAGAGGGTTTGTTACGTCTAACCAGTATGAGAGAACAGTAGCTAACAGGCCACACGAAACTTGAGAGTTACACACTAGGCAGTACAGGATTTGAAAAATGTAAAAGTCAAAACTTAAGGCACCAGTATGATAAGGCAGTCTTGCTGTGTTTTAGCCTACTAGACTGTCAGCAGTTTTCACCCAGTGTCTGAATGTGGAGGCTTATTAATTTTTAAATTCAGATGGAAGAGCTGGTTAGTATGAAAAATAAGGAAATAAATGTGAAACCTGGGACACAGTGTTATTAGTCAGGCCTGTTATGACTGGAGTCTTGATATATTTAAAGAAGGTACCTTGAAGCAAAAAAACCCCTGAGAATTTACGTGAAACAAAATAGGCCAATTTTGCTTTGACAAACATATTTTAATTTGAGGAATGCTCCAGTCTGTGGGTCCACTCCTGCACAACAAATTCTGTCTCCCATGTCTGCATAGCAGCAAGTGGTACTGGCAGTGTCCAGACTCGGTGAAAACTCCCAAACAAATATCTCCCCTTTTCATTCATGTATTTTTTCCTGACAAGAATTTTTTTAGACTTCAGAGGCTGTGGGTAGATATGGAAGGCCCCCTTGGACACCCTGGAGAAAGCAATATCAAAGCAAGGTGGGCCACTTTCCTTGGTGGGAAACAGAACAGAGAGCTGTGACCTATGGAATATGTTTTAAGCGTTTTGGGCTTGATCTAAACTTATTAAATCCAGTGCTGTACTTCCATTCTCATACTGCTATTAATAGTCTTTGACTGCTTAATTGAAGTTAATGGGAAAGCAGGAGATGAATATTGATCCTTTGGATTTATCCAGTCTTGCTTTCCCTTCTGCACTGATTACAGACTGCCAGTCTTTAACCACTTTCCCTGATAATTTAGCCAGTTATGGCCCAAGATCTTCTCAGTTTAAAGGCTTTTCTTCTCCCCCTTCCTTCTATCAATTTTATTTTTATTTTAAGTTGCACAAGTCTTCTGAGGAGCAGCTGAGGGTACTCGGGTTCTTTAACTTGGAAAAAGAGGCTTGAAGGAGACTTTATCACCTTCTACAGCTGCCTGAAAAGCTCGGGGGGACCTCATCACTCTTTGCAACTACCTGAAGGGAGTTTGTGGCAAGGCAGGTGTCGGTCTCTTCTCTCAAGTAATGAGCAAAATGGCGTCAGGTTACACTGGGGGAAGTTTGGATTGGATATTAGGAAATGTTTCTTCACTGAAAGTGTTTTCAAGCATTGTAACAGGCTGCCCAGGGAAGTAGTTGAGTCACCATCCCTGGAGATGTTAAAACACGTGTAGATATGGTACTCAGGGACATGATTTAACAGTGGACTTGGCAGTGCTGGGTTAACAGCTGGATTCAATGAACTTAGAGATCATTTCCAACCTAAGTGATTCTTGATTTACCTGGGATAAAGCTCCATTCTACACAGCTTTCTTTGGATGCAGAATGCCATCAGGAAGATGTGTTAAATTTTATTGCAGCATTTCATAAATGGATGCTGCTTATTCAAGAAAACCCATTTCAGCAGGCTAAGTGAAAATAAATAGAAAGATATGCATTATTTACAGGCCATAATGTGAGCAAGCAGGCTGCATGCACAAATAGCAGATGAGAACCGAGCAGATGTTGCAAGGAAAATTACTGTTCAGAAAAAGAGCTTGTGTTCAGGCCCATATGCTGTATATATACACGCTTTATTAAAACCAAAGGTAAATTAGTTTTCACAAGAATTGTCAACCCCAGATTTCACTCTGAGGACTGGAAACCCTGGCACTGGCTTCCTTCAGCAGTAGGACTATATCTTGATTGCCATATCCTTCTTTCCTTATGTAAATAGGAGGAAGAGATTAACCTGTGTAATTAGGAGATTGCTTTTGCTTGATTTTCTAGCTGGTATTTCCACCAGACCTAGAAAATAATCAGCAGCTTGCATGGTGTGCACACCCTTCCTCACACCCATGTATTGTACACCTGGAGTGGGGTGCCCAACAAAACTGCTCTATCCTTGCCCTCATCATCTGAGCAGGGGAGAGACAATATGATGAAGGGCTCATGGGTTGAGATAGGGCGAGGAAAGATCCCTCATCAGCTGGTCTCATGGGCAAAACAGATTTGACATGGGGAAATGAGTTGAGTTCATTACCAATTTCAATTACAGCAGGATAAGGAAAATCAAAACAAATCCTAAAAACACCTTTCCCCGCCTCCTTCCTTTCTGGGCTCTATCTCCTCCCCCTCACTAGCACAGAGATGGGGAATGGGAGTTAAAGTCAATTTACAACACATTTCTGCTGCTGGGCTCTCCTCAAGGAGAGGGCTCCTTCCCCCACTCCAGTGTGTGTCCCTACCACAGGAGAGAATTCTTCATGAATTTCTCCAATGTGAGTGCTTCCAAGCTGCAGTTCTTCGTGAACTGCTCAAGCATGGGGCCCTTTTCCTTGGTTTAATTCTGTTCACAGTTATATTTTTCTTCTTCATGTGTAGTTAAGCAGCTCAAAAAATCTCCCTCCCAAAATACTTACTCTGTTAGAGATGACCTGTCGTGGATGTAGAGTGTGTTGTCATTGTCAGGTGTCCCGAGTTAATTAGGGAGGATAAGACAGGGCATAAGAAGCTACCAGCGTTCCAGAGAAGTCAAAGACCAAGAGTCAGGGAGAAAAGGACGGAGCTGTTTTGCAAGAGAAGTCAAGAAGGGAGCAAGGGTGACAACTTTGCTTGCAGGGAAAGGCTTCTCACAGGACTTCTCCTGGCAGTCTGATCCCAGGTTGCACAATGTCATAGCACAGCAGCCTTGAAGGCAGTCCCCAAGTAGCTGAGTTTTCTGAAGCTTTTCTGACAAGAACTTTCTCCATCAGGAGAAAGTGGCCAAGAACCCTCCAGACCCAAGTCACAAGACAGGGGGTACGATGCTCATGACTCCTGCATGGTCCAAGATGACAGATTTTGTGTTATTGCCTGGTTTAGGCCTTCTGTGAGAAGTTACACAACACAAAACTAAGAAGATGGGATAAAAATATTAAAAATACATAATGAAATATTAGGCTGATTTTTATTCTACCAAGTACCATTTTACCCATGGTCTGGCAACGGGACAGATTTATATCTGTGCCCCGTGGTCATAAAGCTTATACAAGGAGCCTCCTGATGAAGATGTAAGCTCTGGATAGTTGCATGTTTTTCTCAGTAAATGCTGATTTGTGAATGGACCTCTATTTTTCAATGGGAAAGTTCAGAACAGGCACCTTGCAGAATCATAGAATGGATCCTTTAATTCCAACCCCAAACTCTGCCTCAAACTCTTCAGCTTTAAAAATGTGGAACATTTCAAATGGAGACAGTTTCTTTTAATGAGTATTGCAAAATAAAGTAAGCTCTCTACAACATGTTTTATATTGACTTACCTCCTTTTCTGGCATTGGATTTAGTGCTGAAGTGTCAGAGATTCCCCTGGGATTTAAATTCTGTTTTCTACATAACTCTAAGTGGACCTGCTTCACTTGCTGTACTGGTTTGATTTCTTAATTTTTAATGCAATTACTCTTGATTTATATCACTAAATGAGAAGCTGTTTTTTAAACTAACAAACACGAGCCACCTGGGTTTTCTTAATTGCCAAAATTAGTTGTTCACATATGCCTGCTTTTTATGCAACAGAATTATTTCATTTAAAGCCCAGGTTTCCATTCAAGAGGAGAAGGAGGAGGAGTTCCTATTTGCAGTGCTGATGCCAGCTGAAGTGATTTATCAGTGCGCTGCTGGGCCATGTTGTGTGGATTTTCTAACTCTGCTCAGAAACCAGGGCTTTTCCTGGCATCTTTAAAAATCAGAATATTTGTGCTTTTCTTTCCAATTTCCAGACCAGTGTCAACCCCAGCACAGCACTCTCAGAGTATTTGTGTTATAGATAATTCTGTCTTAATTCTGTCTTGCTCGAACTGGTACTTTATATTTTAGGTTTGGGACAGGTCCATGCCACAGTGAAGACACAAGTGACTGGAAGAAACCTCTTGAACGTTTTCCTTTACAAGGTTCAGGTTATGTTCAGGTTAATCCAGCATGTCTGGGAGTCAAGAGTTTACAAACAAGTAATTTTAGAGAAAAAGTGTTTTAATTTTTGCATCTTTCAGGGAGCATTGTGCATACATTTGGAATGGCTCTGTTTAGAAGATAAGTAAATCTGAGTCCTATGAGGACATTCTGAGTGTTCATTGCTATTTTATTCTAATTAAAAGAGGGCCTAATTAAAATGATATTTTAGGGTTATTTTACTGACTTCCATTGTTCTTGTTTTTGTAATTACACCCTGAATGAATATAAAATTAGATAGGGGTTTTTGTCCCACTTGCCTTATGTTTCCGAGCAACACCAAGGTAGAAAGAGCTTCCTTCTTGCTAGGCCTTGCCTTTCTGGTCCTTTTTCACTGTCTTTTAAGAACTGCTTGATGGCACATAAATAGTGCAGCGAAATATTTGTAAATTCACCAGTGAAAAAGGGCATATTTTACACAGAAACTTCACGCTGTTCACTTTCTATACGGATAAATTTAATAAGCAGACTATTTGTACATTTATGTTGGTGCTGTTGAATGACTGAATTGGTCAAAAGGATGAGCTCAGGTTCTGTTGAGGACAGCAGTAGCAGTGATATTTATAGTGATATATATATTTTGTGATATAGATATATAGAAAGGAATATACTTTCCCTCTTCTTTTTGTATATAACTTGTCTGTTGAGACTTCCTAATATTCCCATTGAATAGCATCAATGAATAGCTGTTTCTGGACAAGTTAAATGTTGATAAGTCCTTGTTATAGGTGTCAAGAAAAGTAGCACTAATTGAATAATACATGATGGTTCACTGATAAGAATCACCGACCCAGTCTATAAAGCCTAAAAAATTCACATTCAGGTGCTTGCTTAGGATAAATTACCATGGATTCCATGTTACAAACCCAGCCTTGCAGGTTTGTGAGGTACTGCTTTAGTTGCTTAAGGGATACCTTGGTGCAGTTTCTCTCTCATTTGACTTTCGAGTTTGCTTTCTTTTAAAAAAGAAGCACCTATTTTAAAAGGGGTTACCTGTTCAATTCCATTGAAAGCACGGGAGAATATTTACATTAGTTTTACCAGAGTCCTAGAAAAAAAATCAGGAGGTGAATTGTGTTTCTTACTGTATTTTGTAACGAAGAGGGCTATCTTCATTAAGCTAGGGAGAAGAGTTTGGATAAGATGGATGTAGAGTTTTCTTCATAATATTTAAGTCTATTCTTTTCCTCATCCTGCTGATTCAGAGATAAATGCACAGTGTGGAATGAGTCAGCTCTCAGTAGTATTCCCAACGAAGAGGGAACGTGCCTGTCATATTTGTGTCTTGATAAAAATATTCCATGAATCTGAGGGGAGAAGCATGCAGAGTATTTTTATTAGTTTGCATATATGTGACAAATAGCACAATTTTGGAAAGCCACTTAGCATGCCTCGTGCAATGTTATTTTATTGGCTATACTGATAGTTTGATACCATTCTGAGTTTTTTTCCAGTTTCTTACTCGTAAAAATAGAAATATTTTTAGTGTATGAGTTACAAGTTTACACATATTTTTGTACCACTGCTGGGATTTTTCTAACACTTTCCTAATAGCATTTTATGTTGTGTGATAAATGTAACTGGAGAATTATGCTGCAAAGTAGCTATGGAAAGTTCAGGAGAATTTGTTCTCTGAATAATTCCACAGTTTATCTCAGTTTCTGCTGAAAGAAATGTGATGTATTTGAAATTTGAAGGAGAAATCAATGCATGTTTTCTGTATCATCCCTCAAAACTTTTGTGAATCCTTCAATAGAAGAATATAGCTCCACCCTTTGTGCTTCATTTCAACAAAAGACCTCTGGAGAACAAAATTCCCCTTTTTAAAATCTGTTTTCATTAGAGTGAGTGGGGAATAAAGAAGGGTAGAGATGAGTAATTTCTCCCCTCCTTGTCTCTTGGAATTTTACCCCTGTAGAATGTTATCTGGGGAGAGATCAAGATAAAGAAATGAGCTCAGAGCTAAAGAGTCAGGGGCTGAAACCTGTGGGAACTGAGCACACCAGGAACAGTGTCTCGCCACAAGTGCCTGTTTTCTCCATGGGGATTGGAGCCGGAGACTTCATCTAGAATCCACCAGATCCACCAGGTAATTTAAATCTACAACAGAAATCTACTGACCTCAATCTTTGAGTGCAGTTACTGGAGTAGAGTCTGTACTATGTTTTCTATACTGGACAGAGGAGAAATTGCCTAACAAAAGAAAGAAATGGAAGTTTGTGATATATGAAGTTCTCTCCCTTCAGTGTCTCTCTTGAACACGACAATGGTCTTGTATATCTGGTTACTTGGTTTACAGGACCTGGCAGCAGAACATCAACATTTTATGTTTTCCTTCCCTGAAGACAGTGACTGAAAAAGTCTTTTTTTGTGGGCTCCTGTCCATGCTGCTGCTCTTATTTTGTTTTAATTGTGTGATAAGGAACAAGTTAAATTGAATCTATAGTTAAAAACTGTCAGGTTGACAACAGATTTATTTTGAATGCATTTAGAAAACATTAGTGGGTGACAAAGATAAGCTCAATATGATGGATAGAAAACTCTAAATGGCCTTGAGATTTTCAGTGTTTCTGTCAGTGATGGCTTGATGGAAGACTGCTTAGCTCTTATCAATAAGCTTTTTCTTGCAGTCTGAATGAAACTGGCTTTTTTTTTGTCCTCACATTGAATCCCTCGTATGAGTGGTGGTTTTCTGTCCCACCAGCATCACCCACATTTGTGCCCTGTTGACCTAGTTGTTCTTCCCACAGTCCATTCCTCCATTCTGTTTTAATATTTTAATATTTAATATTTATATTTATCAAATTTTAAAATATCTTTATCTTGATATTTTTAATATTTTAAATTTTTTTTACCCTCTCTTACTCTTGACAAAATGAAGCACCCCAGCTGCACTGATCTGCTTCGGAACTTGTTTGAACATCTAAATTTTCTGTGCGTGTTTGAGATGTTGGTACATGTGTGGTCTACTCAGTTACTTTGAAAGTAATGGAGAAAAACCATCCAAAGAGTTGTCATGAAATTGTTGAGCCTCCAGACAGAATAAAGCTGGATTTAAATATCTCTGTGGAACACAAAAAGCTTCCACAGTCAAAACTACCAAATTATGATGACATAAGGTGAAGGTTTTATTGTTGGTTTTTTTCTTTTTTTTTTAACCAAGGCTGTGAAAACCACATTATTTGGGTAAATGTAATTATAGTGAGACATTTGTAGCATGAATCTCTTGGTGAACTTGCAAGAAACTGGAGAAAAGCATGAAAGCATCTCCAGACACAACAGGATTTTGTGGAATATTATTAGCAACTCCTGTTTTTAAATGAAGGCATCCTTCAAGTGAAGGTATCCACTCAGTAATCCTATGTATGTCATAAATATAAAACCTGATTTTTTTATACCAGTAGAAACAAAATCCAGAAGTATCACTGGGTATTTCTGTGTGATTTGGAAGAAAAAGATCTTCTAAGCATCGCATCCATGTCAATTTTTATACATTCAACTCTACTAAAATAAGGATAATATTGCAAGTGGGCCAAATTACTCAAGCAATTTCTGATAGTGAATCACCATAAGTAATACTTTAACAGGAGAATAGGTTAAAACAGCATCTGAAGAACCCTAGCCTGATTTTGTAGATCTATTGATCTTTTCTTCAGTAATCTGCAAACAAAAAGCCATAGTGACTTTCTTTAGTCTTGGCTCTTGTGGCAACCCCTGCTTTGATCCTCACCCACATCTTTTGAAAGATTGTATTCCCATTATTCCTTTAACCACAATTTCCTTGTTATTTTTTATCTGCAGTGTGCTTGTGTGAATGCTTCCTGCACAATAACTTTCCACTGAATTTTGAGTTATTTCTTATACATCCCCGTGGCAGTAGTCTGTTAATTTTTCTTGGTACAGAGAAAAAGATCCTATTTGGGCCAAGCAGGTTGAACACTGGCAGGGAATGGTTTTGAAGCAGCGCTGAGTAACTGCATTTTGGTTTTGTATGCTTGACAAAATGTTGGGAGATAATTCAAAAATCTATTTAATATGAGCCCCACACCTCCAGACACCAGTTTAACTTTTATTCCTGTGTCTGATATGAGTCCTGAGTTTCTGAATAAGTCTGAACCACTTAAGGAGTACAATTGTAGAAGTCAAACTTCTGGTAAACTATCAAATTAGATTAAATTAGAATAAATTGCCCTTGTAGGTTATTTTACACTTCATAAGTGTCCATGCTATACTTGCAGTTAGAGCTGACCGGAGTGGGGATTTTCCCGCCAGTAAAAAAGTAAAGAAAATAATTTTTTGAAACCTTTCCTTCAATAAGAGTAAAGCCAAAAAATTCTGGGTGCGCCTGAATGGTGGGGATACATGACACTGACAGGCAGGTCTTAGTGGGAAAGCAGAATGAGAACCAGTAAAGAACAACAAAAAATCATTGTTTGTGGATTTTCTGGACTGTCTATTATGGTATGAACCTTTCACAGCACAGAAATGACTGTTGCTTATGAAGCATCCATTGAATGTTTTGTTCCCTCACTGAAAGCCTCACATCCTGCACTCTAATCTGACTGAAATGCTGATTCCTTCCTCCTTCTTAGAGAAATTTCTGTTGGATTAAAGAGAAATATCAGAAGTCAGGATGTTATTTCAAGAGGTAGGACCTGCTAGAACTCTGGGAGGTTATGGGGACTTTGTGCTGAGGAGGTAGTGCAGTAGTGCAGAGGCTCTCAGATGGACATCATGAGCTGTCCTGGGGGACTTCAATATTTGCCAGCTCTTTGACTGCAGAAGGCTGTTTCCCTTCCATCAGTGCCTTTAAACTGACTTTTTATCCCCCTGAATTGCATGGTATTTTATAATTAATGGGTAGAAACAGGTGAACAACTACAACAAAGCCCACAAAGGATCTTTTTAAATGCCCTTTTTTAGGATTATTGACTTCTGCAGGGCTCGAATCAATGCAAAATATAGTCTTGATTTCCTCAATCCACAAACCAATGGAAATCTATAATAACCTCTGGGGAGAGAAAATCAAAGTTCATGGGTTCAGCAGCAGTGAGAAAACTCATCAGCTCCAGAGCTGAGCATGCATGTTGTCAAAACAGTTTGGTACTAAACAAAAGTACACTTTTGGAAATATTTTCATTTGGCTTATTTCTGCAGTAACTGCACTGGCTAATCCTTATTAAACTGCAGGAAGCAAGGGAAATAATTACTCCCTGTAAATTAATATCAAACAATAAAGAGCACCTGCAGGAATACAAGGATGTATCCCTAATGGATACCTTTGTGAACAATGCAAAAAATATGGCTAAGTGGCCATGTGGTAGTAACTGGTAGTTCCTTTTTGCATTTCACTAGGAAAAGGAATGCCTGAGGCTGAGGGAATTCAGATCCATATCCAAAGAAAGGACAATATAGAAAATTAGAGGGACTGCCTTGAAATAGTTCTATACCTAATTCTTTTATTATGTTTAACTTCAGTTGAAGAATCAAATTGGAATTAGCAGATTGAAATAAACATGATTATATTGAAAAGGGAAATGTGGAACTGATAAAATACTTTTCACTACTACTTTTGATTTAGCTGTAGAACTTCCAGACACAGGAAGCTATTGAGCTATTGAGGTCATGAAAATAATAGTTATGAATATAAAATAAGTATTTATACTGGATATCAATAGCTGCTCTAATTAATGACCAGAACTTGTGGAAGGGTTTGAAACAGGTATTTCTTGGAGATGAGGTTTGGGAGCACATTATTCTGCATCTTCTACTTTGCTGGTGTTGCACTGAAGGCCAACTGAATGTGTTGGTTTGTCCAGGCTGGAGGAGACAAAGGGCAGATTTTACTACCATTTACGAATACTGAATTTGGAAATTCTTTTTCAGTGAGGGTTTTTGTTTTTTTATATCTTTAACCATGAATGTATCAAACACCCCCTGACATACAGGTAAAGTAACCTGTTTGGAGAGGCTGTGGGATCTCCATTCTTAGATGTATTGAAAAGTACTAAGAGAAGGCTATGAGCCATACAAGCTGGCTATAATTCATAGTTAAATGAGAATCCTACAAAAAAACTTTAAAAATATTTTGTTGTCAGAAACTAACCTGCTTCTGACATTTATCTTCATGCTTAGTATTTGTTACTTAGGCCTAACAGGGCAAATGTCAGATATTTCCAGTAGTTCCATACATTTTCAGGGGGTTTTATGTCAGAAAAGGATTTTGAGCTGGTATTTTAATGCAGTTGTTTGCTTTTCTTTTTTCCGCGTGTTTTCATTGACCACTTAAGACAAAGAAGTGGGGTGGGTCCTGGCTGATATGTTATTTGCAATATGAATGTCTCTAAAGCTCAGTCCTGGCTTATTTGAAGGGTCTGTATGTGACTCTTTGAGGTTGACTGTCCTACGGTGCTTCAGAGATTATATAATGATGTCAGTGTTGCTCTTGTGCATTATACTGTAATTTCTTAAATAACATCTTTAAAAAAAATTACTTCTGTATTAGAACTTGCATTCATCAGTACCCAGATGCAAGGTGGTTATATTAAGCACTGCCAAAACAAATCTTCTATAATTCTGAAATTGTGTGCAAATGATATTTTATTCAGATTCATAACACCTTCAGCTAATTTTTAAATGTAATCTTTCAATGATTCTGTCACTCAGTTGTCTAACAAGTTGCTCATGGCATAATGAAGATTATTCTTAGAGAGGGAAAGACAGAACAAAGCCACCTTCACGGGGTTTATATCTCCTTTTTTTGAAGACTCATTTGGTTAGGGAAGAACGTATGTGAGGGTTGATGCTTTGGGAAGCTGATTCTGGAGTAGTATTTTGGAAACATAGCAGAGAGGTATATGAGAGAGAGTTAGGGATAATGGGATACTGTGGAGTTGAAGGCAAGGAACTTTCAAGTGTATTCCTGAGCTCGTTAGCAGAGTGGAAGGAGAGATTTTAGCAGCAGTGGAAAGATGAAGTGAGAGCATTAATGGACTTGTGGATTCAGCGCATAAGGGGAAGTGAAAACCAAAGATCATGGAATGGTTTGGTTTGAATGGGATCATTAAAGGCCACCTAGTCCAAACCCACTGCAATGAGCAGGGGTACCTTCAACTAGATCAGGTTGCTAAGAGTCCAGCCTGACTTTGAACAGAAACATGGGGCATCTACAGCCTCTCTGGGGAACCTGTTCCAGTATTTGACCACCCTGTTCATGAAATATTTCTTCTTTATATCAATTCTGAATCTACCCTCTTTTAGTTTAAAACCACTTCCCCTTGTCCTGTTGCTGTAGGCCCTATTAAAATGCCTGTCACCATCTTATAAGACCTCTTTAAGTACTGAAA
>VXBT01001291.1:0-14766 GCA_013400235.1 Oriolus oriolus
ACTCACTCACTCACTCACTCCACAGATGACAGAACTTCCTCTGCTGTCTCTGCTGCCACACTGACCTAGGACTGTGGGAAAGCAGCTCATTCAAGGGGATGCTTTGCCCTCTCTGGTATCATGGGTAGCTGAAGTGGCAGATCTGTGGGTTTCATGATAGGGACTTCTCCATCCAACCACAGCATCATCTTTTGGTTGCTACAGACCTAAGCCAGGCTTCCCCAATCAACAGTGCAATTGTACAAGATTCTGCAGACCATTACCAGAATAATGGGCTTCTGCTGTAAATTTCTTTTGGTTTGTTTTTGACAATTTTGCCCCCAAATTTTGGCTTTTTAGATACCTATCTCAAAGTAAACCTCCCACCAATGCATTGGTTTGAAATTCCAATCCCTCAATATATTTAAGCTTATTCACAAATGTAAACACATACTTCACTCAACTGGAATATTTACTGATGCAGAAATGCAATTAAATTTGCAAAACTCACAAAGAAGAAACTGTACATTTCACTGATGTTCCTGTCTTAACAACAGTTGTCAAATTCTAAAACACCTGTGTCTTACAGCAAACCAAATTAAAAACCAGAAGCAATTATCACTTTATTCTGCCTGGCAAAACAGAGTAAAACTGGATAGTTCTGTTGGGTTAGAGAATGATGGGAGAGCACACTTTACAAGATGAGGCTTGTTAGAGCTTGAAACATCCCCCTCTATCTACTCAGTTGTTTTAGAAGCATTTGCACACTGGCTCACATTTGAGTCAGCTCAGTCACAGACAATGTTCCAATTTATTTCCATAAGAATGAATAAAATAACCCCAGGTACATTGCAGGATAAAAAGCTTACTCTCAGACCTATCTTACAGTAGAAAATGGGCAGATCATAACACCCACTTTATCAATGAATGTTTTATCTTTTCCTTTTCTATAGCTACAGAGTCACTCCTTCTGCAGACAAAGATGAGTTTTTATTTACCTGGATAAATAATATAATAAAGTAATTTCTTCCACATTTCACCAGTTTTCAGGATTATAAATTCCACTATAGTCAATACTATTCAAATATGAGACCAGATATCTTCATGTTCTTTCAGCACAGCTTGTCAGTCTTGGAAAATCTGATAAGGAGTGTTTTCCCCTAAGTGTACCCTGGTGTCTTTGTTAGCCCAGGCCATTTGGATCCTTGTAGTTCTCACCTCGTTCTGCTCACTATGTCCTAATAGACTGTCTAACTCAGATGCTAATCTAGCTTCTATCTCTCACTGCTTTTACAGGATCACAGAATGATGAATCTAACACTGCCACATTCACTAAATCCCCAAGTACCACATCTACATGTCTACTACATACTTACAGGGATGGTGACTCAACCAATTACCTGTTCCAAGCCTGTTCCAATGCTTGACTACCCTTTCAGTGAAGGAACTTTCCCTAATATCCAATCTACACCTCCCCTGATACAGCCTGAGGCCATTTCCTGTTGCCATGTCACTTGTTACCTGGGAGAAGAGGCTCATTACAGTCTCCTTTCAGGCACTCGTAGAAAGCTGTAAGGTTTCTCTTGAGCCTCCTTTTCTGTGGCATAAACATGCCCAGCTCCCTCAGCTGCTCCTCATCAGACTGTGCTCCAGACCCTGCACCAGCTCCACTGCCCTTATCTGGACTGGCTCAGTGACTTTCTTGTAGTGAGGGGCCCAGAACAGGGCAGAGAACTCACAGTGTGGCCTCACCAGTGCCCAGTACAGGGGGACAATCACTGCCCTGGTCCTGTTGGCTACACTATTACTGGTACAGGCCAGGATGCCACTGGCCTTCTTGGCCACCTGGGCACATGGNCTGTCCAGATCCTTCTGCAGAGCTTTCCTGCCCTCCAGCAGATCAACTTGGTGTCATCTGCAAACCGACTGATAGCGCACTCCATCCCCTCATCCTGACCATTGATAAAGATATTAAACAGGACTGAGCTCAAAACTGAACCCAGGAGAACACTACTAGTGACTGTTCTCCAACTGGATTTAACTCCGTTCACCACAATGGAGTTGTGGTGGGCTGGGCCACCCAGGCAGTTTTTTTAACTAGTGCAGAGTGCACCTGTCCTAACCATGACCAGCCAGATTCTCCAGAAGAATGCTGTGGGAGACAGTGTCAAACATTTTACTAAACAAAAAAACATCCACAGCCTTTCTCTCATCCACTAAACAGGTCACTCTATCATAGAAGGACATCAGATTGGTTGAGCAGGACCTGCCTTTCCTAAACCCATGCTGGCTGGTCCTGATGCCCTGTTAGTCCTCCATGTGCCATGTGATGGCACTCAGGTTGATCTGCTTCATGACCTTACCCAGCACCGAGGTCAAGCTGACAGGCCTGTAGTTTTCCAGATCCTCCTTCCAACCCTTCTTGGAGATGGGCATCACACTGGCCGACCTCTGGTTGTCTGGGACCTCCCTGGTTAGCCAGGACTGCTGGCAAATGATTGAAAGAGGCTTGGTGAACTCTTGTGCCAAATCCAATAGGAAAACCTAACCGTGTTAGTTTAAGCAGGTCCTTAATAAAATGGTTTAACTGCTATGTTGCTTTCACTTTTGCAGGGAGACAGGGCTGACAACAGCACAGGAAGAACAATAATATCTTCACCTGGGTAAAGAAAGAGCACTGCTAGAAGTCGGGATGAGTGCAATTCTGGATTACAAGTGAGTATGACACCACAGCATGACCTTCACTAAATTCTACATTGCAGTCCTTCAGAGGTGAGGAGGAGTCTCAGCTCATGCTCAGCATGGGCTTTAATAAGGCTTCTAGTGTCCTGGAATCCTGGAGAGAAACCTTGAGGACCATTACCTCATTACCTGATTGAGCAGGTATCTATGCAGTTTTCACACCTTCTTATAATAGTTATGTGCAGCTTCATTATCTTTTCTTACTTCCTCCAAATGACTTTTGCAATGAATTCAAAATGACATTAACACTGATAGGCAAAGAAAAATCCCTGAGCTTAGAGAGAAAAGAAACATGAATGGGGCTGGGAAAACTAGATTTTAACATGATGGGCTTAGTGGCTTAAGTGGATCTGATAATTATGAACGTAGGAGTTTGTTTCTTAAATTCAAACATTTATAAATACAGTTTTGTCTCATACCCTTGTATGTTAACTACAAAAGCTCAGAAAGGGATCTTTCGTTAGGAAGACTTGGGTTAGAAAAAGGGTTCAAGAAACCTGAGTTTTCAAGGGAACACATCTTAATTTGAGATTTGGTTAAGATGGTTAAGCATGTTGCTAATATAGCTGAGATTGTGGGTTTGATCCTTGTATAGGCCATTCACTTAAAGAGTTGGACTTGATTTTCCTTGGAGGTCCCTTCCAGCTCAGACTATTCCATGATTCCACTGTTGCCTCAGGAAATGGCCATGCCCCACAAAGGTCTATCAGTTCAAGACATCTCTTTTCTCCCTGCCTTCTGGGTATATAAAGGCTATAAAAAGGAAGAGCAAACAATGGACCTACTCCAGAAGGAAACAAGATGGACATATAAACTTGTATGGACACATAAAACGCATGACCATATATGACGACCCTCTGATGTCCATAAAAGTTCTACTTGCTGAAGCTAGTACTATTAACCCTAACCCACTGCTTAGTGTGACAGCTGTCAAGCTGCTCACACATGAGAAACTCACTGTATTTACCAAGTTTAGTCGTGGGGATTTTTTTAAGTAGACTGGGCTGTGTGAATCAAACAACTGTTGAAATACAAATCTCCATGGACACATGCGTGTCTAATGCATGTAGAGAGTGAAGACATTTCCTAGACATTATTAACAGACCAACTGAACATGAAACCTTAGCTTTCTGAAAAAGATTTTTGAACAGATTCAAAGCAGCATCTTAATTAGAGGTACTTTTGCCCTGTGACTCCTAGGGCAACAGGCTGCATCCTGCCTAGCCCAGCAGGAACTGTAATCTGACATTATCTAACAGCTATTTACCAGCCCATATAAAATGAACTGACATGGTCAACTTGACCTACAAAGACCTACAGTCAAGAAAACTGGAAAACCTTTTACCCTTAAATACAGCACAGGTGACCAGCAAACGCTGTAATTTTGTTCTGGAGTGCAGTGGTGGGTCAGTATCTACCTAAAAAAAGGTATTTTACTGTTCTGCTGAACCATTTCTGAAATATGCTGTCCACTATCAATTTTCACATTTTTGAAAGTGAAAAATCACTTCAGCTAAAGGAAATTTAGCTGAAATTCACAGGTTTGTGAATGACATTCTCAGAAGCTATTGTCACAGACTCCATTCTAACAAATTGTACAATGAACTCTTTTGTATGAAGTTTAGTCACACTTAGAACTGTTGCACTTTGTTCCAAC
Organism: Oriolus oriolus; assembly: GCA_013400235.1. Classification (NCBI taxonomy): domain Eukaryota; kingdom Metazoa; phylum Chordata; class Aves; order Passeriformes; family Corvidae; genus Oriolus; species Oriolus oriolus. The sequence goes on from VXBT01001291.1 coordinate 4,379, forward strand.
AGCATCTACTAAAATACAGAAATTATATATTTCTCAATAGTTTCTCTCTCTTTCCTCTAGTCAGGCAGACAAAAGACTCTCTATATTTCAGGCATATTAGCTGACTTCCAAGTAGAAGCCTAGTAATGTTCTTTATATTTTACATTCTTCTTACATTTCCAGTGACCAGGGTTAAGTAAAAGAGAATGAACATTGTAAGACAGACAATGAAATCTTTGCTTCAACCTGGCACAGCAAATTTCTTAACTTTGTTTTCCTGGGATTAATATTATGTTTAAAGTACAATACAAGGGGCATTACATGCTTCTGTACCTAAAACTACTCTTATTAGTCACATCTCTGAAGTTATGTAACAACTGAGACTGTGCTGTAATAAAATTCAAGCAATGCTGAAGGACTATAAAGGCAGAAACCATTTGTTGTGTGGACGGCTAATAGAAGCATGGCAGCTGCATTTCCATAGCTGCTTAGGTCTCTCCCCTGCTTTGATAATCATCTGCTTCTCCAAGAGATATATAAGGACTTTATACCAGTTACCAGCAACTAAGGAAAAGACTGTTTTCTTGGTACTTCTCTGACCATAATTCCATATTTATCAGTGCACAGATAAATTAGCCTGCAACTTAGAAACTTCTAGGAGTTTAAGCATAATATCTGTATATTATCGAAAACAGAATATATCAATGTGAAGATTGCACATTGAGAACAGACCACTAAACTTAGTTCTAGTTAAGTATTGTCCAGCTGCTGGAAAAACTCTGCAGTTCCATGCTGACCTCCTTCATGCAGTTGCTTTGCACAGGTTTTACTTGTATCACACAACATCAGGAGATATCCAGCCATGATTTACAGACTTCAGGAGCTCTCCTGGCTGCCAAGACTTTTCAAAGATGATTGTGAGCAGCCACTGCTAGGTGTCCACCAGCTCTCTCAGCACTCATGGATGTATCCCACCAGAAGCCACGGACTTACACACATCAAGTTTACCTAGATGTTCTCTAACCCAATTCTCCTTGACCAAGGGAAAATCTTCCTTCCAGTATTCCTGTACCCTGGTCTCCTGGGTCAGAGATTTGTAAGGGCTGGTCTTGTCAGTGAGGACTGATGCCAAGATGGTCTGTAACTCTGCCTTCTCTGCTTCGTCTTGTTTAGTAACACGTCCACCATTATCCTTTGTTTTCTTTTTGTTATTGATGTATTGGAAAACCATTCATTAAATTAAAGACCATTCGTTTTAATAACATTACTCTGAGCTTCATTCACAGAAAAATATATCTACAACACGTAGGGGTGGTAAGGCTTTTAACAATCGAAGCCCTGCTTAGCAATTTGTCCTCATAATAGCAACACAGGAAAAACATCAGCCCCAGTCTAAGCAAACCATGTTCCCAGAACAGTTTGGCTCACCAATAGGACAGCAATGGAACACCAAAGCACTGCACATCCAAGGAGGAATTGTCTTTGAGGTACTTGCTTTACTGAGCAATTTTTCCTCTTCTTTGGGGCATTTTTCTGGAGGAAGGGCAGGAAAAAAGAGAGCCAAAGGACTTTCTAATGGGTGTTTTAGTAAAAAAACCATATATTTATAAAAGAACTGGATACAAGACACGGATGTTATTGTCACATCACGTTACTCCATTCAGCAACACCATCTGGAATAAGTTACTGTACGTTTGGTTCTGGACCTATATTTGTCTCCGATGAACTGCATGTTCCTTATTTAGTGTTTTTTCCTATTTAGTTTAGTCTACTGAAAGTGCTGCATTTTAACTCTACAAAAATTGCATGAAAAAAAGAGAACTTCTAAACCTATGGCCTCTGTTTTCTGGTTTGTGGAGTTTAGGGGGTTTTGTTTGCTTGTTTGTTTGTTTTTTGGTCTGAGGAACTTTTACTGCATAATAACCAGTTTGCATTTGGGTCATGTTAGCTCCCTCAGCTTGTCTTCCTACAGAGTCAGCAAACAATTAAAACAAAGGTGAGTTTTTCACTCTTTCAACCAGACATGGCCTACACAGGAGCTACCTAATTTGAGTATAGATTCTCATGGTGTGAATTATGTTGCAAAACACCAAGAAACTGAGGAAATCAGGTCAGAGGTCCAAGGTTTTTATAGTTAGCCTTGATCCCCTCCCCTGACTGTGAACAGCTTTGGCCAGCAGGGATGATCTGGTGGTTTCCACAGGGAGTGTGGAACTGTCCACCTTGAGCATGTTACTGAGCACATCTACCAGCCAAACCTGGCACGAACTGAGCTTTGTGACTCCTTTTTCTGCAGCTAACCCAGCCCTTTACAAACTGAGGTAATTAGCACTTCTCTGCTTTTCACGGTAGGCAGGGAAGACGCCTCAGCAGCTGTCAGGACACGCTGATAAAAGTGGAAGGGGAGGGCTACACGGGGGACAGCTGCAGGCAAGGCAGCCTGACAGCTGGAACTTCCCAGAACGGCAAGTACTGCTCTGGCGAGGAGGCCGTCAGGAGGACGAGGGCGGAGTGCCTATTCTGGAGCACCCGCAGCAGCAACCACCATCCGGCCACCCAGCCCCGCCCGCCGCCATCTTCCCGCGCCCAGCCAGGCCGCCATCTTGCCCCGGGGCGCGGCAGCCGGTGCGCGGGCGATGGGCGCCACCTGGCGGGCTGCGGGGGCAGTGCCGTGAGCGCGCTGAGGGGAGCTCCCGGCGGCGGCTCCTCCGGGCCCGCGCAGGCCTTTCCCACCAGCCCTTCCCGCTTTTAACCTGGAGAAATGCAGCAGCTTCGGGAAGGAAAGGAGCCGTGCTGATCGTACGTCGGCCTTTCCGCTGGATCTCGCAGGCTTGCAGCTCCAGGCGTAGAGGTTGTTGGCGGTGCTGACATTTCTGTATTAAAGTAAAACTGACTTCATCAGTAACAAATGCAGCCTTGCTATTATTTAAGTGGCTGTATATTAATTTTTACTGACCTAAATTCAGTATGTGAAGAAAGAAGAAAGAAGTATCATCTGTGATCATAGACGAATTTGAATTAAGTATTTTATGACAAACAGTGGGGTTTGGTTTGTATGTAGCAGACGGCCCTTGCAAATTTCTGTGAGCACTGCTGGCTCCTGGAAAGAGAGCAGTAGCTCCCAGGTTCTGGCTCCCATATCAGACGTAGCTTCAGTTGTTTGGATTGGAGTACTTTAACTGTCATTCTGTCAGAAAAAAAAGGCTGCTGAGGAAACAAAGAAACCAGTCCTGGCAATCAGGTGACTGTTGCATGATTGGTAGATTCTTGACAGGCATTTCTAGATTTTTCAAATGTGGTCCTTGGTCATTCCCTGGACAGTCTGATGTACCAAGTAGCAAGATCAACATTTTGCATATTTCTGAATATTTTTCTTTGTTGTTATTTGCCCTGTGAATGTCAGGAAATCGGTCTGGTTTGTTTGACTTTGTTTTGTTTGGACAAATAATTTGCCTGATTAATTCTTTATTGTCAGATTTTTGGTGCTAACACATCTCCTAATTTTGTTGGCTTGTCATGTGTTCTTCAAGCTGTTGTTGGCACTGAAAGAAAAAAAGGCTTTGTGACATGCACGTCTTCCCAATCATTTAATCCAGCATGCTGCTACATCTCTAAGCAGCCCAGTGCTCTTAGGAATCTATGGGCTCTTAAGAATTACGTGAATAGTTAACATTTGCATCACAGGTACTTAAAGGTACTCCTACTGCCAGTCTTGTAGGCATCACATTGATTAAAGAAGCAATGATTTATAAAAATTTTACTTTTTATACACTACAGAACTGGTGTGTGTTTTTTGTTAGATTTCGCTCATAAAAGTTCACAAGAGCTGCATTTACTGGAAAGAACTGCATTTCTATTTGTGTTTCTGTATGGTGGTGGTTTTTTTCTGTTTTAATCTGAGATGTTTGGTGTCACCAAAATACATTGCTTATGCTTACTCTTGCTGCTCCAATATTCTGTGTTTCTCAGTCCCTGCAGAAGGTGGGGTCTGTTTCTTAGTTGGCTGGTCTGGTTATGTGTAGAAAATCCCCAGTGGATATGATTCTGGATCCACTTTTACACATGTCCAATAGAACTACATAAAATTTATTTCATGGCTCCTTGTTTACCTCTTTAAATGAAATAATTTTTATCTTAATGCCTGCAATGGCTTTATTGACTGTTACTATTAGAACCCTCCATAGAGAAATTTTAGTTCCTTCCATTTTTCCCAGTGAGTAAATACAAGTAAGGTATTCCAGTTCTAAGCATATCAGTGAGAGCTGGAAGTGCTGTTGATTCAGAATATGAAGAAAGTCAGTGGACTTCTGTTAACAAGACCAAAAGAGAAAACTTCCAGGTAATTTTCAAGTGCTCAAGCTATGCAGAATTCCAGTCTGTTTCAGCACAAGTGTCTTGCTGCCCAAGGACTGAATTAATGTTCTCACCAGGTCTCCTTGTGAGCTGGTAAAGCAAGGAAAAGAGTTTGTTCTTAATCGGTACTGCTCACAATGTATCATTTCTTTTTAAAAAGCAAGACCCAGAACTGGTATGAAATTACTAAGCAATGCAACATCTGGACCAAAGATGACTCTTGGAAAATGTCTAGGGCTGCAGTTTGAGTCCTTGTAGGAAAAAAAAGGTGTTTTTTCACAGGCACTAAAAACTGGCTTCTAAGAAGGAGTAAAAATAGGTAAGAACAAACACTTAGTATCTGTGCTATTAATACCCTAGCAGGAAGCAGGAACACCTGATTTAAAACCAATCTTGAGATCCAAGAAGTTGAAAGTTGTGTTAAGAATCTCTGGCATTTGAACTAATGTTTTAGAAAAGGAACAAAGGTGTTATACTGCATACTGAATTACATTAAATGCCGACTCGCAGCAGCTGTCTGTAAACACATATCCAGGGACCTATAAGGAATCCTATTTATTCTTATTGTTATTCTTGATCTATAGCATGACTAATTCTTAATGTGTTGTTGCAAATAGTTTCTAGAGAGTAAAATCAAGAGTCAAATACATAGTAATTATTTTCCAGTTCATGAAGATTTCTAACCTGAACATTTTCTCACAAGGCTTATGTAGAATACTAAAGTTTTCGTATGAATTTTAGAAACTTTAGTGTGCAAATACATTATATAATATATCTCACATTAGAACTGAGCAGCTAATACAGCTCAGCAACAATCAAACCTTTGTAACATATTTTTTTCTAATCTCTACTTTGTGATTTAGTCATTATCCTGCAGCCTTTCTTCAAAAACAGGAAAGTTGAAGAGCAAAGTCTAGCAATTTACACTAATACAGAGCAGGTCTAAGGTGGAGTCGGAACTGTTTCTCTCGTGGGCTGGCCTTTAATACTATGTTAGTACTGTGCCATCTGCATCGTCAAGTTGCAGAAAGTCTTGGTTGTAGCCCACCAGACCATTCAAAATCTGCAAATAAGGATACCAGTTTCCTTTAGGTTTTCACTGGCATCCTTAGAGCATTTTAGTTTCACTCACCTGAGTCAGTGGTAACAGCCTGTGGATATATTAATTCCAACCTCTGTTTCTTTTCCCCAGTGAGTTTTGGTCTGTCCACATTTAAAGACTTCCCGTAGTATCAACTGTGGCAGACCCCTCAGCTGAGACTACAATATGAAATTTTTAAACTTGAGTTTTTGAAATGGCATCCCTAGTGATTGAAATACCAGGATCATTTAGTTACAATAAGAAGTCAAGCCTGTATATGCAGATAAAGTGTAGCTTCTTTTGCAGGAGAATTGATGTCTACTTGTGGTAAATCAGGATCAGGCATTTAAAAGTCCTATTTTAAGCAATCATTGTAAATACGTTTATGTTAAATGTCTGCATGAGTGCAATAAACTGCCTCCTTGGCATTGTTTCAGTAGGGATTTCGGGAGGGATTCTGTAGAAGAGTACTACTATTACTGAACTGTGCTTTTAGAGAGGTGTAACATGCCATAACACAGTTTCAATAGCAACCAAATTACTATCCTTTCCAAGTACTGTGTTTTCTGTAATTAAATGTGATGAGTCTGGGCTGTTTGTTCTATTTTTTTTCCTCTGGGACAAAGGGTATTCTGTTTGTTTTCACTCTGATGCCCTAGGAACTTCAAAGCAAGTGGTATAGGGTTACCACCTTCCTGCCTCACCTAGTTACTGAAATTGCCCTCAATTTTTGATCTACCCTAGCACTTCCTCGATCCCCTGTAAATTCACTCTCCATTAAAGAGAAAGTCAGACACGTGTATCCCTTCCACTAGTCCTCATCTCCAAGAACTCATTTTCCTAATTTCTTCAGAAAATAGCACTTAGAGTAGGTGCTGCTGACAATCTATTAAGCAGGTTAAGTCTCTGTGTTTCTTGCTCTTTTTCCCAGCTAAATGAAACAGTTTAAGAAGATATGACTGAAATTCATGAGACCTGAGCTGAAAATGGAGGTGTCTTGAAAATATATTACTTTTTTGAAGAAATGGCTTTTAAGTTAGAGTTAGAAAAATACTGGCAAGTGAATTTCAGAAGTATGTTTAATCCTATTTTAAAAGACAGTGAAAAAATGCTGAGAAGAAAATTTATTTGATCCTGGCAATTGAGATAGGCTATGTTCTCCCCATAATTTAGCAGAGTAATAAAGTCCAACTACTAATAAAAACAGAATTTAGAAAGTCATTAAGTATTTGTAGTGGTATAGGGATATATCTGGGACAAGTCTGACAAAAATGATTAGCTCGTGGAGTAAGAAATTATTCTGAAGGCAGATGCTTAAAATATTTTTTGTGCTGAATGCCTGATGTAGTCTAGGGAAGGAGAAATTCAGGTAACAGTTCTGCAGGCGGCACTACCTCAAGGCTTGTGAGCCCATTAGAAAGATATACAGAGATACTTCATCATTCTGATTTGTCTGAATCCTATAAATCTATTATGGTACAAATTTGTTCCTTATAGTTTGTTCTTGTTATCAGTTTTCTTTCATTCAGTACTGTGATGAAACCAGAATGAAAATATTGTTTCTAAAGAACTCACCTTCTTGGTGATGTTTCTTTTGTATGGCTCTAACCATCAGTATTGTTACCTTTAACAAGTGAAACATGATTTGCCACTGAGGCAGAACTGAGGTTCTACAACAACAGTAAATGATTAGCACATATACAGAATTATGTTTGTGATTCCTGCCATGCTAGGAATAAAGAAGTTAAATAAATGTATTCTTGAATGAACTGAAAGTATTAATAGGAGAGCAACATCCTGGCCAGTGGAAACACTACAAAACAGAGTATGTTAAGAACAGTAAAACTTAACGCTGGCTAAACCAAAGTTTTTGGGCTCTCAAAAAGTTATTACAAAAAAGTGATAGAATTATGTCTGTAAAAATGTTGCATTACCAGAGTTTCTCACTGTGATTAGTAATGCATGATCATTGTTGTCTTTTTTTATAGTTTTGATTTTTCTTTACCTGCCAGGTAAAAACTTGCATTGCTCTTTTGCTGTTGTGGCTAAATGTCCCTGATGTGAATCTGCATCTCTGTCTTCCATTCTAGAAACTAATGCCTTAGTAAAAATGCAGGGCACAGGCAGAGTCATGGATTTGTAAACACAGATGAAAAATCAAGATTAAACATGTGACTAGAATTTCTTTTACCCATAAGAAAACATAATTTGCATGGCGTTGCTTAAAACACAAGTAATGCAGCTTGCTTGAATTCTGGAAGTTCGTGTGGCACCTGAGACTTCTGTTGTATCAACACGTGTCTTTTTCGCTATTTCTTGAACATCTCAGACAAGAGAATTCTTTCAGCGCTCCCTAAAGAAAATGGGAGACTGCATTTACTACAGAGGGCAGCAGTAGCAAATTCTGATGACCATTCTCATTTCAGACAGAGATGATGTGCTTAATGGCATCACAGGGTAAGTCCAGACATGCTTGGCTCTTGTCATTTTTCATTTCATCCATCTGATGCAGAGTAAATATGTGTGTGTGTGTGTATATATATCTCACAGTTATGAGTAGCACTCCCCCATTCATCCTAGCAATGAAGATTCATTTTTCCTTTATGGTCTTTTTGTCCCTCTCAGCTAAAGCAGGCCAAACTGTTGATTGACATCTTTTATTGGGGGTGGCAATGAACTCTGCTCCTCTACCTACTTCCTGGCTTGCCTATAAAGTGCTATCCTGCATAAATTTTCATTGCCATTTCCAGAATTTAAGAAATCACACAGCCATTTTGCACTCTCTATTGTGCCAGCAGCATTCAGCAAATCTATTGTCTCAGCTGGTTTCATTTCATAATCAGGGTTTCCAATAAATCAGTGTGTATTTCTCTTTTCTCTCAGAAAAGAGGAGACAGCAGAGCAGAGCACTTGGAGTATGTCTACATCCCATCAAGGTCATTTTCAGCTCAAAAATCCACTGACACACATTTGTTCAACAAAGAGGTACGAGGACGTTCTCACTGTGAGATGCCATGTACACCCTTCTTCTAATAGCTCTGCTCTGTGATCCTGCTGCTACTCCTTACTTCACTTGCTGTCCTGGATACTCTTTACTCCTTTAACCATAAACATTTCTGCTACTTAAATTCTTCTAGAATGCATATAACCTGTGGAACTGCTGGTCATCCATGTCTAGACAACTCTAAAATAAATTTTCTTTCCCTCTTTCTTCTTCCCACACTATAACATTCATACCTCAAAACTTTAGCTGGGCAGACTTACCAAAGCTGGCTAACCCAGGTCTCTGCACGCAGTTACAAAACATACATTACAATAGTCCATATATTGTGTATTAAATGATTTTCTTATGTATCGTGACTGCTTCTTTAAACAAAAGTGCCTCCCAGACAGACAGGATTAGGGTGAGAAGTGTTGCTTCTTGAGAAGGTTAAAGTCTGGCCCAGTGACTACGTGCTGTGGACATGGAGTAAAATGGTGCTGCTGCTGCTAGGTCATGTTAATTTCATGATTGGAACTGAAGGTAATCTGAGACTTCATTAAGAGATAAGAGAATACTCTTTGTTTGACTAGGAAGATCAGATTTTGATCCTAGTCATGATCCCAGTCATAATACACAGAGATGTAACTATTTCATAAAAGCTTACTATCTCAGATTTGCAGGGGCAGTGTGTTGAAGCAGCGCAAGGTGTAAGTTGGTTTAGGAATGAAACTTAGTGTTGGGTATTTATTAAACCACTGATACCTCAGAGGAAACAAAAATACATACTGATTTATTTAAGAGAATGATCTTCTTGTATTTACCCAAAGCCACACAGGTAATTCTCTCTTCAGCTTTATGCGAGCCACAGCTTCCCAATGGACTTCCAGTTTAAATCTGTTACATGATCAGAGCACTTTAAGGGGAGCGTTTGACCGTGAGAGAGGCAGGAGAACTGGGGAGGCTTGCTAATAGTCATGTGATAAAAATAGTCTTTTCATTAGCCCTTCATGAAGCATGGAGATTGCCTTGAAACATGCGCTAGCTAGTATCAGAAATAGCCAAGCCAGAGATGAAAAGCATCCTTCTGCTCAAATGGAAAGGGAAAAGAGGACCCTAAGATATTCCATGACAGTCCTAATGAGTTTCTCACAAGTCACCATTTAAAATGGCATCCTTTTCTCACCAGCACAGAAGTATGGGAATACACTGGACATTCGGGTTCTCATGCACCCTTTCTCCCCTTAAATGCAGAATACATTAGTATCAGTTGCATTTCAGGGTCTGTAGATATCAGTCCTTATAGCCCACGTGTTCATATGCAAAAAGAAAAATGAGGAAGTCTCATGATCCCTGGGAAACAACACTTCAGAAGTTGAGAGAAGAGCAGTTTCTGTCCTGTTTTTTTGTATACAACATACCTAGTTCACCTACCCTGTCTGTAGGTAGCCTGGTTCTTTAATCTCCTGTTTGACAATGCTAGGAGATTTATCCTACTTCATACTTGGAGGGCGAAGACTTTTGTGTATTGTTCTTCCAAATGTGTTACTTGCATCTCTAAACTTTTCCATGAAGTATGGAGCAGTTTATGCAGCTTCCACGGGATATAAAGACTAATAAGGTAGGTTTTTCCTTCCCACTGAAGTACCGAGAAGGAAATTTATATAAGTTAAAGCTCATCTCCTCTTAACGGAATAAGCACCTGGGGCGTGAGGAGAAGGTATGCCTCACCATTTTAATGACTAGTGAAAGAGTGATATTATGATCCAGTACAACACTTGGTCATGGTCAAGCATTAACAGAATCCTATCAGTGGTAAACAATTAAAGTGCCAATATATATGTTATAAAAATATCTAAAACCAGAGCCAGTCTGAAGCAGGGGTGTGATATGAAACTGGATATGAAACTAAATCAGTTATAATACTGTTCATTTTAAAATACTGCTGAAACCAAAGATAATCCAAAGATAGTGATAACGTCTGTGTTTCAAGTT
>VXBT01001291.1:14793-53175 GCA_013400235.1 Oriolus oriolus
CGATGCATAGAATTCTATCCTGTCTTGATAATTTTCTACTGAAACAGAAAGAAATGGAAAATATTTTCTTGTTTGTAAAGAGTAAGTCCTTTACAAAAATCCATATTTGCAATTAGAAATAGTTTAGCAAAAGATGCTGTAGAGGGATATCTCTGTGAAGTGAAGTTGAAATGTAAAAGCAAAGCATTTACATTTTCCTTTCTGGCCAGAATTTTATTTTATTGCATACTTACTCCTGAACTTTATTTATTTATTTATTTATTTATTTATTTATTTATTTATTTATTTGTAATACTTTTAATTTTTTTCCCTCCAGCATTACAGCTGAGGTATCTTTGTCATTGAGCAAGGACAGAATGCTCCACAAGGGAGGGATATCCAAGCAGCAAGGCAGGCAGAGTAGTGTCACCCCAAAGAGAGCCAGGTCTACAGTGCCAGAGGAGGGCAATCATGACAGGTCTGTAGATAGCCTCCAGCCAAAAGTGGAGGTTAACAGATGAATACATGGTGATGAGACAAATCTAAGGTCAAGCCAGGAAGTCAAATCCATGTGGTCAGAGTCAGGATTCAGATCAAGAGGGTTCCTGGCCAGATGTTGGCATGGGTGCGATATAGCTCTGTCAGAAAGAAAGTGTGAGAGCCCAGCCTAAAAGCAGATCCCGGAGAAAAGTGAGGAGTCCCTGCAAGGGCTTCTCAGGGAACACTCCTGCATGTGGCTTCAAGGCTGGAGAGCTCCACTGTCAGTGTTGGCAGGTAGCTTCCAGGAGAGAGGGGCATGCTCAAGGGAGCATAGCTGCTTGTAACCCATGTCAGGATTAGGTGCCCTTTTTACTACTTGCTTTGCACGTAATACATAAAAATGAGATCTTTTTTCAAGAAATAAGTATATGAAAGCCATGTGCAGATTCAGTGGGCATCAGGCCTCTGGTTGCTATTTATGTCTTTGAGAATCTCCTCCTTTTGAAATTTTAAAAAACAGGGAATTGTTTTATAAGAACTAAATTATAAAGGAAGTGAGGGATCTGAAAGAAATGTGTGAGATGAGGCGCAGCTTTTAACTAATAGGAGCTCAGCTCCTAACTAATATTTGACAGAGCAGAGCACTGAAATACTTTATGGTAGAATCATCTGACGCACCATGCTTCTTGCCAGCCAGACTGCACTAGAAATCATTAAGGATTCCACTTCGGAGTGTGCACTCTGAAGGGAGAGAGATATCAAAAATAGGAGAACAAGCAATTAGCAGTAGACCTAGACAATATAAAATTGAAACAATGGAAAATAAAAATCATATTTATAAATACAACTTAATATGCCCACATTTCTCATTGCAGTAGGTTCGCAAGTTTTCCATTCTGGAACTAGCACATCACTGGGAAAAGAAAAAACATGTGCCAGGGATTACAGTCAAAGTGAGGCTGAGCCCTAAATCAGATGGTAGTTGCATGTGGCTACAAAGGATACCTTATTTTATTCCCAACAGGTACATCAAATCAGGTATTGGGGTTTCAAATCAAACCAGTTTTCTTTTCTGTCTCTTCCTTTCTGTCACCATTTGAGCCACTATTTCTTGTGTCGGAGCTACAGTGCAAATGGTAGATTGATCTCTGGGTGAAGTAAAAGAAGTTGCTGGCTGCCCAGTGTTTTCTGACGGAAGGAAGACATGTCTGACTTTAGCAGTGAAAGTAATGTACCCAGAGAACCAGAGAATCCTGAATAGCAGAGAAATCTTTTCAGGTTCTGTAGCATGCAAAATTCCTCTTCTTCTCTGACTAGACTACCTCTGACAACTAGTCAGTCACAAAATATTCTACAAAATGGCATTATGCCAAAGTGGATGTTTACCAAGTTCACTCCACTTGAGGCACAGATTAAAAATAGCTCATTGAGACAAAGCCTCCATCAGCAGAAAGACTGTGATGTTAAAGAAAGATTGATTTTTACTTCTCTCTATAACTGTGACATTTATTTTAATTACAGAATGACAGTAGTTGCATGGTAGTGATCTCAGGCTGCATTTGCAATCAGTTGTTTGCATACAAAAACCAACATTCCTACTGTTGAAATAGCTGTTCTGCTTTTTTTTTTTTCTCTCTCTTTATTCCTGGATTGTTTTACAGAAACTAGGATGATCCTTTTTCCCCTGTGAAGAAATGTGAAAATACATTTCTATAAGGCATCTTGATACATAGTAACTGGCAGAAACGAGAACGGTGGTGACTTTGAGCATGTAAAAAAGGATATGACTTTTATGACAATATGACTGTTCTTTGTGTACCTGGGATAAGTATTGAACTGAAATTATAGCAAGATAGAAGCTGGTGAAGCTGTAGAGAAAACGTTCTAGCAAAGAAGGGTAGGGAAGCCTTGGATTACACCACAAAGGAAGGGATAGAGGCTCCATTTCCAAAGGTCATTAAAAACAAACATCTCTCTGGCATATGCAGAAATGATCGTGGCTTGAGGAAAAGAAATAGTCTGGATGTCTTTTTCTTTTTTGGGTTGGTCCAAAGAGATGATCAAAAAGGCTGAATGTTCCTTCAATTAAGAGACCCCCTGTCTCAGTGATCTCTCAGCATCTCTTAGGAATTCCTGATCACATTACGTCCTGGAAACATGGAAACGTTGTGGCTTATGAGGATGTCTTTCTGGAGGAGAGAAGGGCTGTGTGCAATCTCAGTAGATGTGCAGTGCTAACTGTACATAAAAATACGAGCTTTGAAAAATCATTGAAGAGTTCTGGAAACAGGAATGAGTAATACAGTGAGAAGTGAGGAGGACAGGAAAAATTCATTAAGGGAAAATGCAGATTTCAGTTGAATGCCACTACTACCAGTGGAATGACCAGTGTATCTTAGGACCATGATGCAGGTTAAGAGCAGAATTGTCCTTCAGCTGCTGTCTGTCACTATTACCCAGGTCCTCCAGCAGATCTTAAGAGCAGCCGGGGTTTCTGTTCCTAAGCACTGCAGACATCTGTAACATTTCTGCCTGTGTGGGAGGACTGAAAGATGGGAGGCATTTGAGAACATCAGTGATATTCTGCTCAGCTGAAAAACTCAAATTATTCTGTGCTGAACAGGGACCCACTCTTCTTAAGCCTCCCAGGCAGTCATCCTGACAAATTGAAATTCATTCTCACATTCTCAGACTTGCTGAATGCCTTTTGAACAACTACAGTATTGACATGCTATGTTACAGTAACAGAAACACAAAGATTTGTTCAGGAGAATCTCTTATGCAGAAATCTGTGTTAAGTTATGTACATAGGCTAGGATTTTCTAAAGTTTAACCTGGATCACTTTGAAAATAAAATCCTTGTTGGATTTCCTGAGAACTGAGAGTTCATTTTTTCTCATCCAGTCTCATTGGAGGCTTTCAGTCGTACGTTATGTCGAATAACTAATATCACCAATATTTTCACTTAGTGAGATAATCACTGTTACCTGTTAGTTTTCTACCCATGAGTATTTTCCTTGCAGAATTCTGGATATCATCATTCTATCTTCTCTTTAGAAGAAGAAAAATTGCATATTGTTTTACATGATGAAGATTCTAGAATGTTGCTTTTGTACCACAGTAGCTTGTGTACTGGTCAATCCTCTGAACAGAGAATAGTCTTATTCTTAAGGAAAAATGTTTCTTCTCCAAATCTGTGACGTATCCTAGGTGACAGTGTTCATACAACCTGCAGGAAGTATACAAGATACTTTTCATTTCAAGTTTGGATGTATTTTCTAAGATGTTTGAAATAAACTGAATATTTAGGCTTGTTTAGTGCCGCAGATCGAACCCGAAGTGCAGCAGCAGAACAAGCCTTCCTATGATGCCTCATGAACTAGAGTGAACCTGAGGAATGCATCCATAAAAGCGCACATTTGTTCAGTATTCCCAGTAACCTGAGAGTGCAGGGAAGACTACCTGCCACCTTCACCAATTAATACCACTTGCTTTTTTGAGGTTTCTCTGAGTTTCTGACGTATGTACAACATTGTGGGTGGTCGTCAGAATAAGCAGTTTCTTTGCTGTAATGGCTACAGTTGCCTTTTTTATCTGTTTTGCTTTCATACTACCTCCCTGCTCTATTCCTTTGTGTAAGTGTGTAACTGCTCCTTCTGCTGCAAGTAAACTGTCATCAAAGATTAATCATCTAGCATTAATGTTTCAGATCCTTGAAAACCAATATATCACCATTTCCTTTTTTAATTTGTGATTACCATTTCTTTAGCTTAAGATCTCTTTCTTTGAAATTCTCTCAAACTTTCAGTATTTGGAAAAGTATATTAGGGAAATTAAGAGATACTACAAAGTTAAGTGATGGTGTGCATGCAGATTTCAGGATGTTGCTTACTGCTCTGCAGCATTTCTTCAGACCCCGCTTTATTACCTGATCAGCACTCCCAGCAGATTGAGGGCACTTAATACCTCTGAAGCTACTAATCTACTATGAAACTTGTTACAATGTTTAGTCTTTTAGTTAAATTATCAGTAATTCTGAAGAAAATCAGGTGTTATTTTTTAAACCTGCTAATCCAGGCTCGGATGAGGTGTGAGTCTCACTGAACCATATGAGCTCACATGTGTGTTACTTGAATAAGTGTTTGCAACAAGAATGATGAGAAAAAAACAAAGGGTGGGAGGAAAAAACGCTGAATCTTTTTAAGCTAATGAATAATAATAATAGTAATAGTAATAATAGTAATAGTAATAATAACAATAACAATAACAATAACAATAGCAACAAAACAACAACAACAACAATAATAATAACAGCAGCAGCAGTTGTAACTAGATCAGACTTTTGGCCCAGTTGTCCAGTTCATTTTGTAAGCAGCAGAAATCCTGGAGGACTAGCACCATGAGGAGAGAACAAGAAGCTCATGCTGAAAGGCCTGTTTTGGTGCATGTAATTGTTTGTGTTAATGTGGATTTACAAGACAAAAGTCAACACCCTTTGTCTGTAGGGCTGCATTACACAGGCCAGCAAAACCCTTTCTGCAGGCTAAAAATGCATGAACAAGTGATTAGAGTGACTCAGTGAAGGTGTGATCACTTGTGCTATGGTACTGTCACCGCATGCCGAAGTCCTGGGCTGCCAGGAAGTTCTTGTGGCTGCCCAGTGCATCACTCTGCTCTTGGGAAGGGGTAGAAGGCCACCGTCTGCTGCCTCTGAACTCCCAGGTGAGAACCTGAAATCAGACAGGTTCTCTGCGCCACTGCTGCTCTGTACTCCATTTGTGACAGGTTGTGCATCAAGAGGAGGCTTTCCTTAAACCAGACTGGGCATAGCGGGTGCATGCAGAGGAAGCTGTCCTTGAACCAGACCGGACACGATGGGAACCTGCCTGCCGTTGTGCTGCAAGGAAACCACTAGAGAGCAGCGTCAGAGTGCTCTGGCCATGCCCAGCCGACGCTGCGGGTGGGGGAAGCTGTGCTGGTCCCAGTGAGAAAGGCACTCGGACTGTGTCGTTTAAAAATATTTTGGAGCTATCACTATAAGATGAGAATAGAATGGATGATCTTACGTCCCTGTTTATGCTGGGAGCCTGGAGTGGTGTAGCATTGAGCAGGATGCCAACCCATGCACAGGATGAACATACTCTGCATAGTGGAGTTTTATATGCTAAGAACAAGCTTTAGCTACTGATTTCACAAATTACAGCACAGTCGTCATGAATCTGATAAATTGTGTCTTTGCAATGCCATCAGTTTTAAATGTCAAATAAGCCCTGATAGTGTTTTTTTGATTTTTTTCTGGTTTTTTTTGGTGGTTTGGTTTAGTTTTTTGGGTTTGTTGCTTTTTGGGGATTGTTTGGTTTTGTTGTTTGTCTGTTTGGGGTTTTAGGAGTTGTTGTTGTTGTTGTTGTTTGGTTGGTTTTTTTCCTCAGCGTCCTCATCTTGCTTTCAAGGTGAGAACCATCTGGAAAATTTTAATGTCAGAGTAAATAAATATTTTCAAGGATATCTGAAGCATTCCTCACACTAATTTTTGTTCTTACTTCTTGTTGGAATTTGCTTTCCTAAAATACTTAAAAGCACATAGGTGGCAACTTTTGTTCAGCAATATTGTGTCCATTGTTATTTGCTACAAATATTACAAATTTATATTTAAGTTGTATGATTATTGAAACACTAGTAAGAATGCATGTTTTTAACAAAATCTGAAGTTGTATTGCTCATAAATTTTTGAAATATCTTTATTTTCGCTCTCTTTCTTTCATATCAGAGGTTGTAATTGTGTTAATGAAATGGAAATAATGTAGCTTAAGGGACCGCCTAAGTACAGCCAACATAACAGAAATACATCTGTAAACATAAAGTGATGTTATGACATCCAGACATATGTCCAGACATAGAAATGACCTGGGTTTTTTTCAGATTAAGAGATCCTGTGAAGAGAAGAAGCCAAAGAACTTGCTGTTAATGCAGTAAGCAAGTCAAGCAGCAGTACGTAGAATTCACTTAATCTATGCTAGACTAGGTCTGGCTGTGATAATAAACTCATCCTTGGTATGATGGGATGTTAAGATATTAATGCAAATTTTGTAGCTGCATATAAATTACAACCAGTAAAAGAAGCAAATGTAAAGCAAATGAGTTTGAGATGAGTACTACACTTCATTCAAATGTATTTCTGATTTCTTTTAGATACAGAGAGTTGTGGATAGAGCTGAAGAATATATTGCTCACTGAGCTGTCAATCCTTTTTACCAAGGTGTATGTATTTATATTGCACTGGTTTCCTTTTAAAATTTCTGGTGCTTCTCTGCTTAAATGCAGAGGTGGTAATGTGTATCTCAAGAAGCTAGGATAGATTGTTAAATTAGATAAAATAGCTGGGATAGACTGTTAAATCAGGTAATTGCCAGCCATTCATGTCTGTCTATCTTAAATCCAAGATTCCCATGTACATGTGGCCATTCTCTGGGAATTCTGAATGAGGTGATGGACAAGTAGCTGTAAAGGTAATGTACGATATTTACAGTTCTTGAATTGTGATATCAATGTGATCTGAATATTTGTCAGTCCTATTAAAGAAAGTAGGATCAGTCTCATAATCTTTTGGCTTCTGTAGTGTCTAACAAGTCGTAATCCTTAGCTTCGCTGCCAGCAAATTCCTTATCAAGCAAAGATATCCTAAAACGCAGTGCCAATAAAACCTCTCCAATATGTTAATATAAGTGGGCTCTTTTAAGCAGCTAATTGTACCAAAACCAAAGTAGCAAAATAACAAAAACAAAACCAACAACAACAACAACAACAAGAAAACCACCACCACCACCAAAAAACAACAACAAAAAACCCAAAAGTGGCATGCGGAAATTCTCTAAAAGACTTCCACATGGTGAAACCTATCATTTGGATGAAATCATCATAGTGAAGCACAGGAAGACAAAATGCAAATGAAGTTTAGGCTCTCACAACAAACGTAAAATTTCAACCTAAAACATGAGTTTATACAAATAGCTCTTTAATGAATGAATCCAAACAGATTTTTAAAATTCATCTACAGCCCTTTCAAGATTAACTGGGCACACATTGCATTTTTTTCATGCCATTTTAATGTAAGAAATAGTGAAGTTCAAGCATTTTGGGTAAGATTCTTAATATTAGATTGAGAGATATTAAGAAGATATTGGAGAGACAGGATTCAAGAGAAAAATAGAGAAATATTCAGGAGAGCAATACAACTGAAGATTTGTATTGTCAGGGCTTCAGCAAACGTAGATACTCATGGACACATCTATGCCTTTAGTGTACCAGCATGGTTGCCCAGAAGTCCGTTTCACCTGTGCATGTAGTGGGATGCTTGGATAGAAGTTGTCCTGCACCTTCAGGGACTGAGAAGTTGAAGCTACAGGGTCTCATAAAGTTCAGGTTGGAAGGAAGCTCAGGAAGCTGGTCAGCCTCTAGCCTCACCGTTTATCTTATGTAGGTAGCATTTGCTTGCCTTGGTGTTTATACACCTCTCCTCCTCTGGGCTCAGCTGTGTCTCTGTGTTTATTTCCACAGCATCAGTTCATCTACCTGAAGGTCAGATGCTGCTCACATTTGACAAGGCACTGCAAGAAAATCCCCCCAACTGGTTTTCTAATTTTGAGCAATAAGGGGCACAAATTTCAATGGTCTGACAGTGGGGCTGTCCCTACAATAAGTGGGGGCTTTTCAAACGGCTTCAGCAGAGGTACAGAGGGGTGTTTCCACCCTGCACCATGAAGTGGGCTAGGGAAGAAGAGGGAAGGAGGAGGCAGAACAGCTGCAGCAGCTGGAGTTGCCAGGATCAGCTTGCCTAGCAACCCCCTTCTTAGGCAAGGGCATCTAATTCGGAAGCAAGAGCAACATCAGAAGCAGCCCTGACACTTGGTGAGCTGGGTGCACGTTAGGGAGCATGGGAGCTGTCAAAGCACCAGCCGTAGAGCTCCGAAGCCTCCTCAGTTTATTGGTAGGTCTACCTAGATCTGCTTACCAGAACTTACTGCTCTGATCTGTGCGTGCAGAAAGAACTGTATGTGGCTTGTTACAGTGAAACAGCTATTTGTACCAGGCAGTTGCTGATTTTTATTTTAGTAATATAGAAACCGAGAGTAATGGAAGATATATTGGAAAAATCAGTTTTATCATTCTGTCTAATTCCATTCATGGTGTGATAAGCAATTGTATAATGCAGTAGATGAGTATGCTTTAACAATATATAGAAAAACAATAGCAGATTGTATGAGTAGAAATTATTATCTTTTACCAGAAGTAGAATAAGCCCAGAGTACATTACCATAGAGTATTCTGATCTGTTCATATACACCCTAGAGTATGTTTTTTAATACATGACTGATATAATATGTTACAATTCATTATACATACATATATAATGTATGTTTTGTTACTGTTGCAGTTCAATCTGTATGCTACTATGATGCTGTATTCTACCTATAATAGGCTTATGCAATCCCTATTTTATGTGTCATTGTGTATATTAACATTTATATGGTTAAAATTTTTATTGTGTTATTAAAAGTATAACAAAAAATTACTCGTTCAAAGATTTTAGGTATAAAAGATTAAAAGAAACTGAACAGTTTGGAGTGGGAAGAGTGCCATTCTAAAAGCAAACAAAAAAAACTCTTTAAATAAATTGTCTCTCTGCATACGGTCCTAGAAGCACCTGCTCTTTGTAAAGAGCCATTCTGGAAGAGGAAGGTTAGTTAAGTCCCCTAACTGTTTCATGCCATTTTCTGGACAGATCAAAATAACATACTGGTTGTGTTTGTATACGTCCAAGGAGTTATCTTTTTTTTTTATTTTTAATTTTTTTTTTCTCCAGAAGTTGAAGACAGCAAAATATGCCAGGCTATGTTTCTGCATTCTGTTAGATTTCTGTAGAAGGATTATAAACTTAGGAGATGGAACCCATCCTTTCCCTGTTCTCATACTGTCTTTTTTTGACTCTTTTTTTTTTTTTCTGGCAGGTGATACTAGTGGAGGGGTGGCATGATTTAGAGAACAAAGACTATGACTGTTGGCCCCTGGAAAAGCCAGATGAATATAACATGCTGGACTGTGGAGGTGAGTGAGTCATAAAGAAAGATAATATCTTACTTAGGGAATGGCTGAAACCCCAAAATTGAAGTATTCATAATAATAGTGTACTCATGATGGATGTTATCTGTGGTGTAAAGCATCTAAATCAGTGACAACCTCTCTTCCTAGAGAAATAAGTGAAAGCAAACAACTAAAGGATACTTCAGAGTAATTATTTGTCCAATATACCTTTGTTCCAATAGAAAAAGTACTAGGAACAGCTGTATCCTTTTGCCCAGAGAGAAACTGAAAACATTTTCTTTCTCATTAGAAAACCAAATGCAATTTAACGCAAACAAAGCATGGAGGCAGCGCTGCACTGTAGCAAATCTTGTGTCAGTTCAGAAGTGTACTGTGCTTAACCAGTAAGCCAGTGAGCAAAATCACTGATTCTACATGTCATGCTTTTCCACCTTGCTCAAAACTGTCCCATGAGTATCTAAAAAAACCCTCAGACCTTTAACCACTTACTCCTGCCAGTTTCAAAAATTAATTTACATGATGAGATAACAAAAAAACCAGATTTTTTTTTATGTTGGTAATTTATTGAGATGAAAAAGTAATTAAGGACCAACTGAAATGTGGAAAATTCAATTTAAGTATAAGAAAATTTGTTATACTCCAGAGGTTATAAAACAGTAGAACAGGTTTCTCAGAAAGGTTGTGGCTTCTCCATTCTTTGGGGTTTTCAAAACCTGATAGACAAAGGCTAGAGAAACCTTCTTGAGATGACCCTGCCTTGAGCAACACAGGCTTGGAACAAATGATTTCTGTAGGTGCCTTCCAAAGTCAACTCTTCTGTGATTTGTGGCTCTGTCATGAATAAGTAACTGATATAAAGGAACACTTTGTTTATGTTGTAATAGGTAGGACCAGAGAGAAAATTCAATAGGGTTTTTAGAAAAAAAAACAAGAACACCTCAGAAGGTGATTCTAATAAAACACTACAGGAAATACACTGTTGTGTCACACTCTGAGCTGAACGTTACAGTTAAACATTCTCCAGTTAATTATTTTGGAACAATGAAGTGCAAAGACTATCTAGATAATTTCATCTAAGACCTTTACCCCTGTATGAATTTACTATGGGTTTAACATTGAAACAGCTATTTATCAGTACAGATGCCTTGTTTAAATCTATTTTTACTAAGTACAAGGGAAACTAACGTGAATAGGTTCATTAATTAATGTATACCCATTACAGTCAGTTTTAAAATGAACTTCAAGCTCCATCCTGCCTTTCTTTGTAGGTTTTCTTTGCCATTTTCTGGGCAGCGCTAGAAGCAAAGCAAAACACATGTACTGTAGCCTCATTGCTGTGGAATTAACAAAAGATCTTCAAAGCTTTTTTATGTGGGAGTATCTGTCGTTGAAAGAAGAGTTTGGTTTACCTTTATAAGGCCTTTAAAAGAAAGTAGACAGTAATTTAACTCAAATTTGTGCTGACCTTTTGTCTTCATTCTCATATTCTTTGAAGCTCAACTCTCTTAACTTTTAGTAGAAATCACACTAGCAATTTTTTAAAAATCTTTTTATTATAGTTTTTCACTTAGTGTTAGCAATTAAAATGAGTTTTTACTTTTCAAGGGAGATGGGAAATAAAGAGATTAGTTTACAATTTGCCTAGTTAAATCAGATGGGAAATTAGGGGGAAAGTAGCAGTTTCGGTGCAGTGCAAACATAGAACACACTTGTTAAAACAAGTGTGAATAACAGAAGAGGTCATAACCAACAACAAAAACAAACAAAAAAAAGAGATCTCTTGTAAGGCAGGTTTATCAGTCCTCTGTGGAAGGAATTTAATACTTCCTAACAAATTGAGTTACACAGTTGCGTTATGTAGGTAATTTAATGTGGTGCGAATTCAAACCTTCATCCAACAGTAGAGAAGAAGGTAGGTGAACGAAGTGGCAAGATTTTGATTGTGTTGTTTAAGTTTATGGATTTAAAACTTTCCCCAGCTCTTGTCTCACTTCATTCTCAGGCCCAGAGGAGGTAATATGGAGTCCCAGGGACAAGGGACATGATGAGATAAATCATCTTTCCCAGCTAAAATGGTGAAAATGCAAAATGACAGATGTCTTCCACTGTCCTCTGTTCTAGAAGTCATATAGTTCTATCACATGAGAATGCGTTCATGAATATGTAATTATTAGTATATATAATTTATGTCTCCTGAGTTTAAGGGTTTTGACTGAATTTTATGTGTGGTAGAGTTGTCTGTTCCTCTTCCATAATAAGGTGTGTCTCAGTGAAAGCAACCAAGAATTAAGAGCAATGTTGCCTGGTCAAAAGAGGAAAGCAAATATACTTTTTGTATACTTATACAAATAGACAAGCAGCAATGCCATATACTGGGAGCTAAGTTAGTTTATGTGAGATGAGCAAATTTTTTCTCCAACTGCTTGTTCTTTTCTGAGTGTCAGAATTCTTCAGTTAATGTGCTTTTGTGTTTACCTGTACAGCCACTAAAGTGCATGACTCTTTTCAGCTCATAAAAATTAATGGAAGAATACTCAGAGGGTTACTCAGAGGGTAGGGAAGCACTGGAACATGTTGCCCAGAGAAACTGAGGATGCTCCATCCCTGAACATGTTCAAGGCCAGGTTTGATGAGACTTTGAGCAACCTGGTCTATTGAAAGGTGTCCCAACCCATGGCAGGGGAGGAGGAACATCTTTAAGGTGCCTTTCACAACCCAAACCACTCTATGATCCTATGAACAGATGAAAATCACTACAGAGAAAGTTTTACATTTGTTTGTATCTGTTAAGTAAAGAAGTATAGCAAATATTCTGACCCATGATTGCATTGTTTCTAGGACTGGAGATGACATGGGTGCAAAGGCCTCCAGAAAAGGCTGTGAGTGGGGAATCCTTCAATGTGACCTATGCAGTCTTTGCTTCGGACAGCTTTTATCAATATGCTGTGCAAAGTGGAATCCTTTCCCACAGGTATTACTTCTTATAAAGATGCTGTCATGATCATGAGTATATGATGATTTTGTGTGTACCTATTCAGTAATTTAATTGGAACACACACTCTGGGGCTCTTCATTAATTCCTTCCGTCTTTTGATGTCTGTTGTAGCTCTGTTTGCCCTGCTATTTTTCCCTTTGCTCTCAGACGAGCCATCATGGCATGCTTGCCTGCTAGGTCAAAGACAGGGCACTCACTACTGTCACAGTGCAACTCTGAACATCACTTCTTGCCTTCTCTACATATGGAATTCATAGCTGAAGTTTAAGCATGAGTCACAGACTCTCTGTATTGTATACTCATTTCAGTCATGAGTATGATTAAAGTGTGCAACATGGATATGAAAAAGAGCTAGTTCATCCCTGAATCCATTTAATTCAGTGGTAAACCTTGCTTGATTTCTGTGGGATTAAAACCAGTCCAAAAGTTTATATGTCAGCTGACACAGTGTGTTGGTGGCTGTGGACATCAGCGGTTAAGTAGAGAGCATGTAGGGGTGCAACTACAGGTCTACACATCTGGATCTATAAATCCAAGGGAAATACACTCCGATTTCACACTTTTGTGTGTACATAGCAATTTTCCATCCCTATGCAGGAACACCTAGGACAGAGAGTGCAGCCCCACTTTCTGTGCTGTTGTGTAAGAGATGTTTATAGAACATTTTTCTCTGCCTAAGTGTTCACATTTCAAAGGTCAATTTATAAAAGCTGTTATCCAGAGTTATTTTATTTTGTATTGAAAGATGATCCATAATCTATTTGAAACAGGAAAAAGTAGATATATTTTATTTTTTATCATCTATGTACTATGTTTAAAAACTTACTTAACATTTGTTTATCACATTTTCTGAAATGTATGGCTAGTAATAGTTCTGAGAACTTAACCATGAGGCAGGGTTTTTTCACTGCTTGGCATGAATCTGGTTTTTCTAGCCTTCCCAGGGAGACCCACTCCCTCAAATCAGTAAGGAGTTTGGAAAAGTCTGCTTTTTATGTACTTATACATACCTTAAAAATAGAGACAGATGGCAAATATTTCCAAAGAGAGATAAATCTATGCTGCAGTTTTTCAAAGGGATCAAATTTGCCTCTCATTTTAACTAGAAGATTATCTGGTTGCCCCTAAAGGTTACAGTAGCTGACCCAAATACACCTGAGTCTGGCAAGTCAGTGTATGGGCATCAGTGTAATTGGGTGAAGTCATGAGGAAATTATTGAATAAAAAATACAGAATACTGGATAAATTTTAAAAAGGAGCCCTAAAGAAAAGTACATGATGGAATTAGGCACCAACTTAATTATTTTTCTTAACTTGAAGTGTGAACTCAAAGGCTAATGAATTTTAATATTTTATCTGTTTAGATGTTTTGAAGATTGACATATTTGCTTATCTCATGTTTCAAATATGTCTATGCCCTTTTAAATCTGGCCATGATTACAACCTATGTTAACCTAATCCTCTGTGGTTTTGTTTATTTCTCATAATAAACACAGTCTTCTCATAATAAACAAAGCCTTCTGTATTAGATCTACTCATTACTGGCTAATTCTTCTTTCATTAAGAACAAGTCAGAAAATAAATCCTGTGTTCTGGAGTTGTTTTATCAAGATCCAACACAAGTGCATTACATTTCAGCTGAACTGCAATTAATTCTGGCTGTATCTGAGTAAATCATGTTAGCAGAAAACAATTTTATCTTACAGCCAAATTTATTAGGGTGATAACCACTGGATGTATAACTGAGGAAACAGAGTTGCATCACACATTTCCAGGTGAGTATATTCATCTTTCAGGAATAAGTTTTCAAAAGTCATTTGCAGAACAGTCTATTCATAAAGTCTACTCTAAATTTGTGGTTTGGGGAATTGTATCTGATAATATCATCCATTATACTTATTTTCCTTGGCAATTTAGATTGTGGAGCAAAGACTGGAGCTAAATGGTCTGTATGAATCCCATGCATAGATGAAGGTATATAATTGAAAACACTGAGGCTGGAAGTAGCCAGGGACACATATGTTTGAGAGAAGAAGTAGAATAATGGTGCTTTTGTCTGTGTCAGATGAAGTAGTGCCAAGTAATCCCACCTGGTCATGAAGTGGAAGTTGGTTCCTGCTTGCAGCACAGTATCTGCTAGAAGTTCCTAGTCCATGGCAGTAGGCAGAGGTCCAGTTGACAGCAGTCTCCAGTGCTCCAGGAGCATTTCAACCAGAAGAAAAAACAAAAGAGAAAGAAATGGTTCAACAGTGTTTATTTCACTGCGTATGTTTTCGCTGCTAGTTTCTCTGTGCAGGATAAAGAACAAGGAATGGATGTAAAAGTTTTTCTCTCTCTCCTGCTTGGTTAGCAATGCTTCTGCTGCAAAGGAATTCTGTGAGGAGCATGAATGTCCTGCCAGATGGAAAGATGCAAATGGGGACAACTGCTGTGTCTACCATGCCAACATTCATTCCTGTCCTTTGGCCTTCATGGTTAGTGTGACAGTGCGGCATCATGTACTCTGTTCTTCCTGCTGAATGAGACATCATTGTAATAACCAGGTTTAAGTTCATGAAGTATTTCTGTGATTACAATTAGACCAAATTTATATAGTTAACTATATATTCACAAATTATAGTTCACCAAAACCATTGTGGCAATGTCTGTCAGTTTTAGAATTTTTTTTTGCACTGGATATTGAGGCTGCAAAGCAAGTGTTTGGATCTTTGGACAGGGCAGTATTCAGATACTCGTTAGTGGGACCTGACTTGGATCACTGTGCAGCCAACAGAGAAAGACAGATCACTGCGTTCTAAAACAAGCAGGGCAAATTGTCAGTTGGAGGTATTCCAGTCTCTCTGTTTTATAGAGAGACTGTGAATAATTTGCTTGGATTACTGGAGTTGAGGGGGGATGAGTATGACTGGCTGTGACTTGTAGAACTGAAGCCTATATACCCATGTCCTTAGATGGAATGGGTTTTCTCCATTGTATCAGAGCAAAAAAAGGAATCCAAATACATGATAACATGTAAGGAAGTAAGGAAGATCCATTCTTAGCCTGTCTGCTTGGCCTGTCCCTCTTTGAATGAATACTTAAAGTTCTGATTCTAAAAATACAGTTTGGAACACCCTTATTTTTTTAAGTCTAAGAGCCAAGCCTTACCCTGCATAAGAACTTCCATGCAGTTGCCCAGTTTTTCTAGTTAATCTCCCTTCTGGCAATGTGACACATTCTTTGTGATCAAAGGTGGTGTAATAGGAAGCCGACACATCTTGCAGCTGTTTCATGCACCCTTATGTGTGAGGGTCTAATGACTCCACAACACCTCTGGTTTGCTTCTTGGCAGTCTGTTCTTAAGGATCTGTTTTATTAATGATTCCCTGAGAGCCTTAGCTGGCACCAGGACTTTGGTTTAAAAGAGGAATCCCTGCTGGAATCATCACACCAAAATTTTTGTCTAGAACCATCAACGTCCCACCGTGGTGGTGAGCTCTCTATAATTTCTATTTTCACAATTAGTTCTGCTTGCAATTAAGGTGTGGAAATGGCAAAAGCATGTTCACCAACATGCATCATTTGGTTTCTTCATAATAAAGTTTCTGCTTAAAGGAAATCTAAGCCATTTGACTGTCATACAGTTAAACATCACTGCATAAGATTAAATATACACTTCAAAGATTTTTTCCATTGTTTGAGGGGAGTTTGGGTTTTCATAGTTTTATTTTTTTCAGTGTCATGAGTTCTCAAACATTTTATTTTGGTTAATGTTCCCCATTTCTTTTGACTTGGTTTATTTCCTACAGTCCTTTGAAAGAAGTGTCTGAAGAATTACCTGGAGTTAGGAGACAGGCTTAATCCTTTCAAGTAAACAAAAAACTACAAGATCTGTGGACAGCCAAAATTAATCCTCTGTGTTTGCAGTTGTAGGAGGTTTACAACTTAATAGCTTTATTGAGAAATGCTCTGCAAACAGGCCCTGAAGGTGTTCCTCCCTTCCTTAAAGAAGAAAAAAGAAAATAAGCTGCTGTATCAAAAGTGACACTTAAATAAAACCCCTTGAGAAAAATACTAAAAGTGGAATATGATTCTGGTTCTGGTTCTAACATAGCAAATCCAGAAAAAGGGAACCAGCTTCATAAGATCACTCCTATGAGTACACTACTGAGGCTCATGTTTTAAGAAATAACAGTATATGTAAGATCTTAACTGAGTATATGATCAATTGCTTCTCTGTAATTTTATCTTTTATTGTGTCACAGAACAGTGTTGCTTGTGTTTTGGCATTTTGATAGCTTTGGTTATAAAACAGTACTTAATTTGCTGTTAGAGAACATAAGTAATTTTGAGCAAGTAAAAGAGGAGGAGCTAGGACTTCCACTGTGTTGTGGTTTACTGACATAACGGACGTGTCTGCTACAGGCTAAAGGAGGAATATGTGGTCCATGGATCCCAGATGATGGTCAGATATTTACTCACACTTTGTCAACTGCTGGCAAAATGAGCCAAAGAAACTGGACTGCCAAGGTAAAGTATATTTATTGCATATAGGATTTTACCTGATTTGCTCTTTTTGGGGCTTACTTGCTAGTATTTAATGCAGTTTATGTAAATGTTCCCATTTCATTTATGTGTATGTGTTATTGTATAAGTTATGCATATAACTGAGCACTATCAATTCCCAACTGACTTGACTGGGAAGTAATGGCTTTACTCCTTAGGTAGTTAATGGAAGGAGTGGGGATGGGAGGAAAATGAATAGCATAATCTGTCCATTTGAGGTCCACGCTAACAATACATTTCACTACTGGCTGGACTGTGATGCAAGCTCATATCATCATTAGGGAGCTTCTACCTGAAAGAAGTAACAGGAAAGCATACATGGCAGAATGCACAAGGCTAATATCCCTGCCTGGTGAGAAAACGACACACCAGGAAGGGAATCAGACCAGTCTTTCTCACGAGAGCTATCTCTCCTGATTCTGAAAAAATGCACAGATTCCTCTGAAGGACACCACAGTTGGTCTGTTCTCATTATAAAAGCCTACTGTATGCAAGTGAAGTTTTGATGCTTGCTGGTTTGTTCACTTGTTTCGCAGGTTGTTTTAGTTCACGTGGGTGTGACTTCTCTCATTGCACACATCAGAGTTGGGAGAATGCAAGCAGCTCTGGAAGCAAAAACCACAGTCCTTCCTGCAGTAGGTATGATATAAAATGAAAATGTGAGATAATTGCTTATGACTGCAAATCTCAATGCTTTTATCATTCATGCATGGTTACCAAGAGCAAAAGCGACTCCTACCCCAACCTACCTTTGAAAATACAGAAATGTCTTCCTGAAATTCTTCTTCGCATAACACTGACATCTGAAAAAGTGTTTGAGCTTCTAACAGGTGTACTAATCTAGAACAGTAGAAAGCCACTCTTGTCGAATAAGTATAGTCAAATACCATGACCAATGGCTTCAGGTACTACAAGGCTTCTCTGCAGTTCATGGGAATGTGAGAATATTCCTCCAGCTAGTGTTCTGAGGATCTGGACACTCTTCCTCTGAAGGGGAGCAGACTAGTCTAAAACATATTGGAAAGGTAGAAATCCATATTGGTTCCCTTGTTCACATTAAAAATTGTTCCCAAGGGCATCAGTCTTTCATTCACTTTAGTATACCTGTATGGAGGGAAGCAGAAATAAACTGTAGCAATTCTGTTAGTGATGTAAAATTTTAAAAGTAGACTTATTTAGTAAATTAAACACACAACCTGAAGAAGGTTATTGGCTAAAACAAGGGTGTCATCACAATACTCTTGTTAGTTACTCTTCTGGTTGTGTGAGAATATATTTCCCAATGTTATGGAAAAAAAGGAAAAAACCACAAAGCAGCTCCACTGTGAATAGAAGTATTTATCTGTAGAATTTTCTACTCATTTCAAAACAACTGCAGCAGAGTTTTCCAGGAAACTTAAAATATATCAGAGAAGAAATTTTTAAAAATGCATCTCTACCCCTGAGGCAGAAAGTGACGTCTGTTATTATCTTGGTATTATAATGGAATTAATGAGGGTGAAACAGAATTATTACTGAACAGTGGATTTTTTTTTTTGAGGCTTTTTTATTAAAAAAAAAATTACATAATGACAGACTAATACCTTCAGCTAACCTCTCAAGGCTGAAGTACAGCATGATATTAGTTTAGTCACAGAAGTAAAATTGAAAGACCATTCAAGACCTGGGAGAAGGAGTTTTGTTATTTAAGACTTTTTTGTTTTAAATTACATCTGATGCTGCTGATAATTTGTATAGGACTTTGGAGTAAAGTAAAGGAAATACTTGAAGTGTGGGTTGCAAGGTTTCTTTCTGCAGTCCCCAGTGTCTTCTGCTGCTGCTGAGGAAGGGTCACTGGCTTCTGGGGATCACAAGGGCTGGATTAAATACAAAGAACACAAAAGAAAATGCCAGCCTTGAAGAACTTTGAGTTTCAGAAAAAAACCATGTGGATAATGAGAAACACAGTAGTGATGAGGTGATTAATAAACAAAACATGTCAAAGGCTCAGATGTAATTAACATTTAACCTGATAAAAGAGAGCCTGTTTTACTTCAGAAATTCAGATTGTTCTTTAAATTGCTGGGATAGTATCTCTTAATTCTTCAAAATATATTCTTTCTGGGACTCTGAGGTTTCCCAGCTCAAGAACCATGTGTTTAAATCTGAATACAATCTTGTGGATGGATGAAACTGCCTTAAAATTTTCTGATGTGTGTTTCCTTTTCTAATCAGTCTGTGGAGATGGCTTTTGTGAGGAAGAAGAAGGCTGCTCTATCTGTCCAGCAGACTGTGGGGAATGCCCTCTTTCTGTTGATGTTAGGGTAGCAATTGCCTTACCAATATGTTTAGTCTGCACTGGCTTCGTTTTGACAGTCATGGTAAGTACCCATTCTCTCCTCTTTTCTTTCTCTTACTTCTATGATTTAATTAGATAGAGTGGAGCTCTCTCTTCGTAGAGGGAGAGATTTTCTTCTGCATCCAGCACCTGTGTGCTATGGAAAAAAGCAGAAAGAAGGGAAACAACTTTTAGAACTTCCTTACGAGGGAAGTCACATTGTACTAGGAATTTTCATCCTGTAAGAGAGAAGACTGAGGTGGAATGTAACAGAGGGATGAGTAGATGATGGTAAAGGAAAAAAAGATTTTCCACAACATGGGAAATAGGGGATGCCAGCAAAGTAAGAGTACTTTTCTCTCACAATAAAACTCTGTTATGAAATTGACTGCTTCAAAACCCTATGGAGGTCAGAATTGTAAAAGAATTCAAAAACAAATTAGGTAAATTCATTAAGGGACTAGCTGCACAAGAGAACATTAAATCTCCAAGTTCAAATACAAGTTTAAAAGCAAAACATTCAAATTTGGATATTCTCAAAAGAATCATGGGGAGAGGATAATTTTTTTTTCTGGTTTTGTTGGTTCATTTTTTTAATAGGTTTGTTTTCTTAGCGTAAAAACCAGCTTGGTTCAGTTCAAAGTGATTAATTTTGCATAATAATTATCAATTATTATAGCAGACTCATGAAGGAGAAACAAAAAAGGAATGAGGAGAGAGGAGTGTATCAATCTTGGAGAAGTAGTTTTGGATGCCTTTAATGAAAATGTCTGTATAAAGAGAAGAGAGAATGCTGTTATGGCTTATTACTTAACAGTGCTTCTGGGAAAGAGGATCTACATTCCATATGTATCTGCGTCTTAAAAAAAAAGCATTTATGAGTTTCGTAACAGAGGTTATCAGGTGAATGGCAGTTGTAGAGTCATTATATTGACTATGTTTGTAACAGGTGATTTATTTAGAGCTTGGCCTATTTATCCCGTAAAAGCATAGGCTCCTCTTTCCTCAGGGATTCTTTCTCTTTCCATCTTGTACTGCAGTTGCAGTGAACATCTGCGGTAGGCACCTGCACTGAAAGCGAATGAGTAGGAGAAAGCTGATGGCCCACAAATTGAGGTACTAAGGGAGGCCTGAATCACACTGTATTTTTTTGTCTTTTTGTGCCTCACTGTGTGGCTTTGTGAGTCAGGAACACAAGTGCTGTTGAAAGCTATTTGAGTATTCATAATCCACAAGGAAGTTGTGACAATGAGTTTATAGCAACTGTCCTGTAAAACCATATGATCTGATAGAAATATGCAATTGGACAGATGAGAAGTTCAGACAGTTTTAGATAACTGGCCTTTTAGAAAGAGCAGTGGAGTTTCTTGGCCTTGTGTGTGTTTATTTAACAGTCTTGTAGCAAAATTAACCTATTATTTCTGCTGTTTTTCTGTAGGTTTGGAGTACTTTGGGTTTTTTTCTTCTTTCATTTCTGTATGCATATTCCTGCTAGCTTCTTGAATAGCAGCATCATGGGATTTTTAAATTTTATTGGTTTTATCGTAACAAGATAGGAAAGATTATTTTATCCCATTCAGGAATTGGTATGATGCAAAAAGAGCCATCCAGGAAACTAATGCCTTCTTTAATGCCTTGAGTAGTGGAAAGGATTCCTTTGATGTCAGTGTCAAAGGAAGCAAGCCTAGTATTCAGTTCTTGCTAATATGTCTTTGTACAGTCATACCTTTACAAGATAAAATGTACGTTTCTTTCCTCGGAAGCCTTTTGAAATAAATAGGATGACTTAATTTTGACTCAGTGATCTTTATATTTGTCACAATTTCAACCAATATATCAACACAATCTCTGCAACCTGTTCCTTGTCCATTTTCTGGGCTTTTGTTACCTGTTTCAATGGATGCATCATTCCTAATATTAAATTCCGCACTATAGAAAATGGTATAATGATGGTAAAATGCTGCTTTACTTTGACATTTTGGCATTGACTGCAGTCATAACAACTGTATAATTTAATCTGGTGCTCATTTGAAAGCATGTATTTACACTCTGTAAATATTAGCTTTGTATGTCAGCTCTACAGAAAATCAGCTATTAGCTCAATGCCTTCTTTACAAAGTAGCCACAGAATCCCTACCTAATATTCTTTAAAAGAGAGTATTTGATGTAATATGGCATAATTTGTAGGTCATGGGCTAATTCTATTCCAAGATATAAAATAACTGCTCCTTATCTCAGGATTGGGATGAATTGTGTTCTTGTTCTTACTTACATAGCATAGGGCACTTCCGTGAGATGAGATGATGTAAACCCCTCAGCTGATATCCAGACTGAAATGTAAATGCATAAATGTTGACAATAATGGAGAGTTTGTAGCCAATGCAAAATATGACATGTAATTAGTTCTGAAATATAGGCTGTACCGTTTTTAATTTTATTTATTAGATGCTATTTTCTTCTAAGCCTGTTATTAATAGTTTTGGTTCTAATGTTACTTGTAAGACATATGCTGGATGTTTACTCTTCAGATTTAGTTTGGATACTTTTCAATTTTCATATTTTATAAAAATAATCTCTGATTTAATTCCTTCAAAGGCAGGAGGGCTACATTAGGAATTAATTTGTTTTATTTTTGTAGTGGTTTCAATATCAGAAACAAAAGATGCTTTGGGATGAAAGCTGGATTATAGACTTCACCTGCATCAAACAAGGTTAGTAACTTGTAATTTTGATACTGTGATCAGTTTACTTAATAATTTTTTAGAAATAATCTCAATTATATTGTTCATATTTTAAGGGTCTTGCAAAAAGTGAAGCAGTTTGTGAAAGACATATCCAATATTTCATCCCTGTAACCTCTGTGAGCTGATCACTCATATTTTTGTTTAGCAAAGCTTTAGATGACAGTTATTTTAAATAGTTTCCTTCTTTTTATTTATGTTGATTTGTCAGTTGAAAAAGACAAGCCTACCCCCAAAAGAAACAGATAAGCTCTGAAGCTGGACAACAAAAATAACAGTTGCTTCAGTGGATGTATCTTTCTATATAATTGCTCTCACTAAGTTGGCCTGGAATTGCTCAAATATGTTGAGGGATATTATACTACCTTAATTTCTCTCAGTGTATGCTGTCTGGGGCAGACTTGCTACTAAAAGTAATTCATTTTGGCCAGAGGTTTGGAGGGGATTTTTTCTATTTTATCTTCTGGCTGTGAGCTATGATTTAACTTCTTCTAATTAAACTAGTTAAGAATAAATTCAGGTGTTAATATATGCTTTACTATGCTGCACTTAAAATACATAGAGATTATTTACTTTGCTGTTCCTTGATTTAGCATTCAGAACGAAAACAATGCCTAGATCTTCAGAAAGGGTAAATCTGTACAAATCTGCTGAAGTTGGTAGGTCTGTGCTGATTGTACACCCTCTCATTTTCTGTCTCTGAGAGAAACTGCTTGGCAGATGTCTGCTTTATCTGTGTTCTGTTGTGTTGCCAGTGTCAAGATGTTCTTGTGATAATATATAGTAGAGATACTTTCAGCCTTAGACTTGAACATTAATTTCTGTATACCTTTGATAAGATATCCTTCTTGTTGTGAATAAGAGATTTTGGCTTAGAAATTAATTTGATTACAGGAACCAAAATGAATTTCAATCCAGGTGAAAACAGAAATGGAGAAAAATGTTCTTCAATACAGCAAAACATAATGTGAGCAAAATTTTCAGCTGATAGTAAATTAGAAAATGCTGTAAGCATCACATGTGAGGGGAATTAATTTGGAAACTCCAAGATGAAAGATGTAACTTTCTTGGAAAAAAGCCTGCAAAGCCGCAATACTGTTTAAGACCTAAGAGTGATGATTAACAACTTAATGAGGACTAATAATATTATAAGGTCACAGACAGTGTATCTTCTCTGGATAGGGTTGTTCAGAGCTACCCACAGTAGCCTGAAATGCACAGTTATCTAAATGAAAACACATCAGCAGTGCTGTACCCAGGGCATGTAGCACTCAGTATGAAAAATTAGCCTTATTTTTTTCAAGATAACTTCTGTTTTTGGTGTATTGCACTATATATAGATATATAGATACATATGCACTCTTATTCTCAAAGCTATCTCAGGGATCTGTAATGTATTTCTGGGTGGAATGCTATAGAAAGCTTCAAATGTCAATGCAATTTTGAACTGCATATGGATATACTACTATGGTGTGGGAACATGGCAGTCCTGATTCAAGGTGAGATGCTGAACTTCCTCAGCAACTTCCTCAGCAAGATATTTCTACCAGGGAGAGTTGAGAGGTCTCAGCAATTCTGAGACTAACTGGCTAAATCTGGATTTTAATTGGAGATGATGACATGATATGTAGTTTGTTAAATTTGTTTTGAAGTCCATTTTTTTTGCTGTGAGCTGGTCAACAGACATTGAAAAATGTACATTGAGATCACTGTGATTTTTTTCCTCTTACTGTATTGTTGCTCTTCTCTGACTTCTCTCTGGTGTCAGAATCACTTCCCACATTCTTTTACTTTGCAGTCTCTAGGAGCTTCAAATAGACTTGTTAAAGTATGGCACAGGGTTTGCTCTCCTTCCCTGGGTTCTGTCCTCAGCTTCTATGTAGCAGCAAGGGCTAATCATCTCAAGAGCAGAGAAATGAAAATTGCATCAAATGCTGAGGATTAGTGAGAAGTATCTCTGGCAATGAATCATCTTTGAAACTTTTTTACTTTTTATGCAGCAGTCACATTCCAAGCAATGGCTTTCTCTCTTAACAGCAGATAAGATGCAAAGATTTTGAGAATTCTTGTATTTGTTTGCCTCTGGAGTCTCCAACTGTGCAATAATAGGGACCTTCATGTGCCTCTTCTCATTCCACATCCCATTTAGATTGCATTACACAGACAGCAGCAGGAAGCATGATGAGTGCTCCCCCAGCACCCAGTGACTCCAGTGTCAGTTGTGTTACTGCTCTGAGCTCCTGCACAGCGGCTGCCAACATGTCCAGGAAGAAATACTTCACCCAGACTGGGAGATAGTAAGTCAATATATTACTCATTTACTGCAGTATCTACTATATTATAGGTTCACCTTAGTTTCTGATTCTTGCCACTTTACATTGATAGGGAGTGAAAAAGCTTGAATTTATCTTGTTAGGCCAAATCTGGTTAGATCATCATCTGACTTCTGCACCACATATTGGCTGTGGAATATTTTACGTGCCAGGCTTCTGGTTTGGTTGTAATTTCTCTTTTTCTCTTAGGGGCTTATTAAAATGTTGTTGGTGCATAAGATGTCCTGCATCTGTTAATGAATGGCTCTTGCTGTTTCAAATGTGTCTGAAACCAAGGCTTTTATGCAACCCTTTTTTGTGAAATGCAGGCAGAGCAAGCTAGGTTCTTTGCACTAAAGAATGACATCCTCTGCAATAGCACATAGAAATCTTTTCCTTAAACCAGCTGACACGACTCAAGATTCAGAGCATTTCACCTCTGAATCAAATTGTAAAGGTGTGCATCATGTAACTGTAAGGACAAACGGTATAGCCATATCGTGCTATCCAGAAAGCAGTTTTTCCCGTAGAAGAGATAAAATAAAGGGGTAGGAGCAGAACACATGCAAAGCTGGAAGCAGTACGTACCATTTGAATACACAGGGAAGGATCTCTGCTTTGCAACAAAGTAGCTTACTAAGGATCATTGGCTGGGGGAGCAAGTGCCTCTTCAGCATAGATTGTGGAAAATGACAGCCACTTCACTGGTGAAATACTGTGTCCAGCACTGATCTTTTTTGCTTCTTCTTTCTGAATGGTGACATTTTATTCATCATCATCATTATCATCTTCCTCAGATGACTCAAAGTCAAAAACATTCATCAAGGGTGAAAAATGTAAGAATGGGGCATTCAGCCTCACTGGTGAAGCACCTACAACTGCTACAGTAGACACCTCATACTCTATTTATATAGTAGGCACTGCTAAGATTCCTGCAGGTATCTCCACTGTATTTCTTTACTCTAACAAGGAAAATTGCTTTGCTCTCTATCAAACTCAGCTACTTCTTTGCTGAGAATACTCAACCCTGTGAGAACAGAAGCATGTTAAATGTCAGTGCAGGATCTACGGAACAGTAGCCAGAATTAATGGATAGCAGGGATGTGGCTGTATGTGTTTCTCTACCTCTGACATTCCCTTTGCTGCTGCTCCATCATCAAACTGCCCCAACTGACTCTAACATTCACATTCCAAGTGTTGTCCACAGATCAACGTACATTGCTTGAACGTAACCACTAATGCTTCCTTTATCAAACAAAACAGGGTCCTGTCCCTTGTCTTTGATTCAGATTTACAGCCACATGTGGACATGCTTAAATTCTCTGCCTCATCTCTAGATATGAAGCTGTTCCCCATTTTTGTAGTATTGCTGGCTTGTGAAGTTGCCCTAAAACTCTGTAAACAGCATTTCATTCTGTTTCAGTGATGGAAGAACAGTGGCCATAAAGAAAATAATGAAGAAGGCATTCACACTGTCTAAAACCATACGTAAAGAAGTAAAGCAAGTGAGGTAAGAAGCGAAATCTAAGAAGTGTATGTTCTTCTATTTTTACACTGATTTTTCAGGGCTTAAAATCTTTCCATATGTGACTGTAAATTCATATTCCTCTTTCTTTCAAACTTTGCTTGAAAGAAAGCAAAGATCAAAATTTCCTTATGTCTGTTCTACTTCTTTCTTTACATTGTGAGACAAGGTACTTGGTTTTCCAGTTATGCTAAAAGACCAGGAGACACATCTGTGAAAATTACTGTTGTGCTGTGATTTTTGTTGATTTTCACAGGGAACTTGACCATCCCAATCTCTGCAAATTCATTGGAGGTTGTATAGAAGTTCCAAATGTTGCCATTGTCACAGAGTACTGCCCCAAAGGCAGCCTGAGTGATGTTCTCCTCAATGAAGATATTCCTTTGAACTGGGGTTTCAGGTAAAAAAATCCAACTAAATGACATAGACTGTGCTATGTGCTGTTTAGGACTAGGTGTTAATTTTAGATAAAGTTCTTGTGTAGACAGGACTGTACCGTGATGAAAGAAAGAAAGAAAAGGAAAGAAAGAAAGAAAGAAGGAAGGAAAGAGAAAGAAAGAAAGAAAGAAAGAAAGAAAGAAAGAAAGAAAGAAAGAAAGAAAGAAAGAAAGAAAGAAAGAAAAAGAAAGGAAAGAAAGAAAGAAAGAAAGAGAGAAAGAAAGAAAAGGAAAGAAGGAAAGAAAGAAAGAAGGAAAGAAAGAAAGAGAAAGAAAGAAAGAAAGAAAGAAAGAAAGGAAGGAAGAAAGAAAAAGAAAGATAAAGAAAGAAAAGAAAGATAAAGAAAAGAAAGAAAGAAAGGAAAGAAAGGAAAGAAAAATAAAGAAAGGAAAGAAAGAAAAGAAAGAAAACAAATTTGAATATTCAGTCCGAGTTGTCTTCTGGGTTTTTTGAGAAATCATATGTTTAGTGCTAGCAATGCTAAGCCAATGACTTTTCAACTCTTTCTCTAGTTATCCTGCAAAACTATTTTAAAACCCTTTTTTCCCATATAACTTTATTTTGTTCCCAAATCTCGTAGGCATCCCTATTTAACTAAAACCCACTGCATCTTTGCTTGTGAAGACATATTGGTGAGATGGTTAGCATACCTACAAATGCTTTATTATACTGAACAATACAGGAAATGAGCTCACATTGTCAATGAAACATTCACAAAAGCCGTGACATTGTTTTCTGAGATTGATCTTCTTGACATGCCTGTTCTGCTTCTGCCTCATGCTTGCCTTCAGCAAAGAAAAAAAGGTTTTCAGGAAGGAAACCTTCCAAATAAAGCGAGGGTGGTAATAAAATTGTTTGACTTGTAAACATGTGAAAGCACTCTCAAAGATACAAAAGTACTGATGATTTCTGGAATAAACTCAACAGTCTTGGACTGTGAGCTCAGGGAGATACGGGTTTTCAAACAGTCATCTTAAGTGTTTTGGAAAAATGAGAATGGGAACACAAATTGAAAGCTATAGTTTCTGTAAACTTCAGTAGGCTTTGGAGCCATTCTTGAGTGAAAGTGGAAATACTAGCTCACTGATTTTTGACTTTCAGGTTTTCTTTTGCTACTGATATTGCCCAAGGAATGGCCTATCTCCATCACCACAAAATGTATCATGGACGGTTGAAGTCTAATAACTGTGTGATAGATGACCGGTGGGTTTGTAAAATTGCAGGTAAAGAGAAGACTAGAAAAAAATTTCAAAACTGTCCAGCTAACCCCCTAATTATAGATTTCACACTCAACACTCCTCTGAAGTGCTTTCCTGTTGACATTTCATGTGGAATTGCTGACTGTACCAGACTTCACTAGCAAGTGCCTTGTGCTAGAGCAAGTTTCATGTTACAATATCAGGTCAAGTCATTTAGTATGTGTCACTGATGCACGCTTCAGATCCCACAAATGATGCAGTCTATCAACATCTGAGCAGAAACTCTGCCTCATTCTCAATTTTGATACAGAGAGAGACCTCAGGCATGGACAATTGCATAAGGAAATGTAGCAATGCTGACGGATTGGTAAACACAAGGTAGTTTAGTGGAAAAAAGCAGACTCAACTCAGAGCTTTAAAGTCTTGTTCACAGCATTGAATTATACTCTTCCAGAGATGGAGCTACAGGTCAGGTCTACTCTTGGTGCAGGAAGATAGCCTGCGGGAACAGGAAAACCACCGGAAAGTCTAGTTTGGTTTGCAGCTGCCAAAGGGAATTAAGGCAATAATCATCACTTCTACTTTTTGCCCAGAGTAGTCATCATACTCTATAACCCATAGCCATCCTAAAAGCAGCAGCAACAGATTTGTTTTTCAGTAGTACATCCTGTGACTAAGGCTCCTACACAGGCCAGGCCTGCTTCTCCAACTCCTTCAGTATCCTTCTGCCTTCAGAACTGCCTACTCTGCTTGAAGCCTGTTCTGGAGAAAAACATAAAAATGAGACTTAGTTGGATTACATCAACTGCATCACCTTAGCACAGTTCCTCTCAGTTAAATAAGATCTCTCTGAAATCATTCAGCAACTTCTGGTTTGATTCTGTTCTGTGTCAGACTGTAGTGTTTTCAAATTTTTATGGTTTATCTGGATGCAGTAATGTCAAAAAAACCTCATAAATAACAAGTGTGGGAGCTATTTTAAAAACGACCTCCACATAAAGATTCAGTCCCTAGGAACATCTTAATCAGAGGTCACTCCAGATAAAACCAAGTGTCTGCATCCAGCCTTTGCATACACTCAGAAGAGTGCTGTTTACGTAAGAAAGAAAACAGAAGTCAGTTGATTTTTTCTCCTTCGTCCTGATTCTGAGTCATATGCTAAGAATTCCTTCTATATTAGGCTAGAAGTATAGACAGAAAGATGTTTCACATCTATGCTGCCTTTGTTCTGACGCTAGTGGTGTTCAAGTAATGCCCACCATCTGATTTTCAGTTGTTAGGCTAACTAGTAATTACTTCAGCAACCTGCCACCAGACATAAGGATCAAGGGAGAAAGTAGAACAGAAACCTGTATTTACATGCTAACTCTTGCACTGAAGTGAGACTATTTGCTGAATATAATTTGATAAAATCATAAAATAATTCTGATTGCAATGGGTCACATAGTTCAGTTTCCCTGCTGTCATGCAGTCTTGCCCAAATATCTGGTTTTCCAGATGGTATATTTGCAATAGTTTAGGGGGGCAAGACCACCCAAACCCCTCTATTTCTAGACTTGAGATGTGTATTTAGAATAGGGAAAATTAATTTCTTTAGACTAGCTGTGTTACTGTCTACTATTGCACATGTTTCAGGGAAGTATACACTGAATAGTTTGCTTCCTCTTTTCTTCCATTTTAGATTATGGCCTGCAGTCATACAGAAAAGAAGATTCTTCTGATGGATCAAGTTCATCCCGGCAGCATTTGATACAGATTTACACAGCTCCTGAAATACATTCTCTTTCAGATTTTGAACCCAATTCTATGTCAGATGTCTACAGGTAGCTAAGTTTTCCTGATCTCACTTTTAGTAATCTCGAGTACTCTTTAACAACAATTAGGCTCGGTGTAATTCTGTTGTCACTCCAGGTATATGTTTGATTGTATTTTAAAAGCACTGGTCCTGGAACACAGAACAGCATAGATATCACAGGATCTTCTCTTTCAAGGTAGATAACCAAATACTGAATTCACTGACATTATTTAAAAGCAGAGTTGGCCCAATGATCTATAAGGAGTCACTTGACCGGTAAAATAAAAAGGCATAAAAATCTGCTATTATGCAATTATCCTTTTTTCTGTTTTTTCTGTTGCTGTTGCTTATGAAAAGTAGATTATTTTAAATAATGGCAATACTTTAAAAGTTAATAGCATCAGTGTTCTAGGATGTCATAAAACACATATGCATCCTGTAATTCTGTAATTAAATGTCAATACATTATTTTGAGTCATATGCACAGTGACAATATTTGGTTTACAAAGGAAATATAAAGGGAAGGAAAAAAAAAGGATGCACTAGTGAATTGCTCCATTCCTTTCCTTTTGAAAGCCTTTATAGAAGATTGGTTCCCTGTGAGTTTCCATGCCATTCGTGTATTTCTTCTATCCAAACTCTTTTCAGATAAGCAGGATTACAATTTTAAACAAATGTCTGCATATACAATGTGCATGAACATCATTAATTTTTATCCATTGGATCAGATTATGTGGGCAAGAATTTGAAGTCTCAGTAGTATTTGCGACTGTAGGCTTAGAATTTGCTTCAAATAGCTCAGCTAAGGCAGTTTGGGATTGTTGTCGGTATTTCTGGCTACTGTCATTCGTCTTGTGTCGATCTGTACTTTTTTCAACTTGAAGTAGTCTTAGAAAGAACTGTGCTCCAACTAAACAATAATTTTATGATTGTCTTATGTGTTCCAGTTTACCATTGCCCTGCAGCCCAAATGCATCCCAGGAAATGTTTCCTTGCCTTGTCTGTTCTCACGTTGCTCCTGTCCTGGATAGATACCATTATTTGACTCTGCAGGCAACTTGGCCTCCTGAAGGCATTTCTTGCCAGGGGTTCCCCTTTAAATAGTCCTAAGATCTGATTTGCCTGTATCATGCATGTTTACAATGAACTTTTGACAGATCCAGTGAATGTTTCCTGGATTTATCTTGCTGTCCATCCACATGTCGGCAAAATCCACATCTTCTTTTGTAGCACTACAGTTATTAATTTCTTGGTTGAAAAAAAGGTAAAAAGCAGTGAGAGATAACACCAGAAAAGGGAGAAGAGCAACATGCAGTCAGGGAAGATAGAGATGTGCCCTGTACCATTGAAAGGGTTGTCTTCTTATCTGGGCTGTTCTTTAGAATTTGCATTTTAACAAATTTTGTGTTTGATGATATGAGCAGGAGATAAGCCTTCCCGATACACGTATTTGGCCTCACTGGCCAGGCAGCATTGATCCAGTCTTTAAATCCTCAGTTTTCATCTGTGCAAAAATTCCATTAATAGTCCTGAAGGTAAGGCCCAAATAAAAAATGAGTAGAAACTGCAGGAGTGGGACTTGTAATTTAGTGTGCTCTTACAGATGAATCACTTGCTTTAAAGTTCTC
Organism: Oriolus oriolus; assembly: GCA_013400235.1. Classification (NCBI taxonomy): domain Eukaryota; kingdom Metazoa; phylum Chordata; class Aves; order Passeriformes; family Corvidae; genus Oriolus; species Oriolus oriolus. The sequence continues at coordinate 45,847 of VXBT01001291.1, forward strand.
AAAGGAAAGTGTTGGTCAGATGGGAAAGCTAAAATGGAAATGAGAATAGGAGCATGAATGTAGCTCCTGTTTTGGGCTGAAGATGCTGTTTCCAGTCACAGTTTCTCCTAGATCGGTTCTTCTTGATTTGTGATTGTCATATGGATTTCACTATCCACAATGGATAGTGAATTTTATTGGGCAGTGCTGCTGAAGATGAATTAAATCAATACTGCTTTATCAGAGTTACCATCATCTAATTATTATCCTTGAAAATGTGTTTCAGCTTTGCTGCCTCACCAGGATTGATTTTTCTATCTCCCACCAAATCACCACAAAATTAATATAAAAATCTCATCAGATTAATTTCTAAATTATTCATCATGTTTTATATGCATTATTTTGTTTTCCAATGGTTGTCCACAAGTGGGCTGAAAGATAGATGAACAACAGAATATATTATGGAACAGTGCAACCAGTAGCAACACAACAGACTGAAAACCAATATTCTCCAAAAAGTAAATGTTACCAAGCTGAGAGGCATGCAGGGGTAAATTTTTACATAGTTTCACTATATAAAGAGGCAAGAGCATCTTTATCCAGACTGTTGGCTGGGGGAGGTGCTTGTTTCTAAGAGATCACTGTTCTGAAAGATCTCCAGTGAGTTCAGTAAAAAGACTAAACTCTGTTTTTACTGTATTTTTCCATTCTTCATCCTTGGTGAATGTATTTGACCTTAGTTCAACTGAGGAAAATAATGACAATGAAAATGTGTTTCAGAAGGAGCAAACAGAAATGCTTACTATAAAATATCTCCTCTGGACACACTGTGTCATCATAGACTTTATGGGCATTTTCTGTGACAGTGATCTTTTCAGTGACTGAAAAGAAGCCACTCCTCCAGCTGGTGATTCTGATGAACCTGCTCCTGCCCCTTGATTGGAGCAAAAATCAGACCTCTATGTTCAACTGGCAGGAATCATATACATAAACCTGCACATATCACCTCTGGATTCCATTAATTCTTACAGAGAAAATTGCTTTGCTGTCCATCAACCTCAAACATCTCTGGGACCGATAACCATGAGAGAAGAATGCTATGAAACTTTCAGTAACAGATCTTTGAAAATACAGAGTAGTAACAAGTAGCAGCACCACTGCCATCCTTCCTTTTAGGATGCTAGGATTTCAGTCATAGAATGGGGAAGAATAAGAAATCATGAAAAGAAGAAATCACTGACTCAATTAACTGTTATTGCATTAAGATTTTGCTTCATTTTTATTCTGCAGTTATGCCATCATTTTACTAGAAATTGCCACAAGAAGTGACCCTATGGCAGTAAGTAAAGATGAACTATCTCTGGAATTTGCGTGACAACATCAGTTCTGTTTCTGCTGAAGACACAAACCAAACTCTGAGTTACTGCACCTTTGGGTTACTTTTTAAGCATGCATTCTCCTCATGATTTTATGGATCAATTCAGTTCCCATGGAACATGCAGTCAGGGTTTCCTCATAAATCTACCAGTTTTCTCTTTCAGAGCTTTGAAGAAGGACATATGATAAAAAAATGTAGCTCTAATACTGCCTTTCGATTAGTTTTGTGAGGTTTAATGGCTAGGTGGATGCAGGCAGAATGTATGTATTAACATTTTCCTCTTGCTCCTGCTTCTCCCTTTTCCTGCCATTTACAGGCCCTTTTAGTGGAATCTTGCAGTAATAAGAATTACCTAGAAAAGCAAATTAGCTGTTCTCCATAAGGAAAATGTCCATTTTGCATGTGTCTGTTGATCAGTGGTAAATGGCAAACACAAAAAGAATATACCTTGAAATTGAAAACAGGTGTCTGGATATGTAACCATCTTCTCTCTGAAATAAGTTGCTTAAGAAGAATTGTAACCATGAAGACTTGAAACTACTATTTTTCCAGTTCTGATGGTTTGTGATAGTAGATTAATGTACTCTTCTTGGTTTCTTAAAAGTTTCCCAATATCTTGCTAGGTATTCATTTGTTTCAAATGTTGTTTATGTCATATAAACACTGAGATTAAAGCCATGAAAAAGCTTTTAGACAAGGTGACGTAGTTTAGACTGGGTTATATGGCTTTTTATCCCTTTTTTTTCCTCGTGCTCTTATGTCAAAAAAGCTGACTTAGAAGTGATAGGGAAGATGTTATAAAAGTGATGGTGATAATAGTAATATATTTTCAGTGGCTGGCGTGAGAACCAGAACACTTGTTTCAACATTGTTTAACCCCCTTTTCTCTAGAAAGATATTGTGCATTCAGCTGAATATTCTTGGTGCCTACCTTTGGCAGAATTAATTTCAGGAAAGGCTGAGAATTCTTGCCCATGTCCCACAGATTATATAGAGGTGAGTAAAATACAATATTGTGTACAAAAGTCCTTTATTGAAGTGAATTTACAACATATCATAGCAGTTTTATGGCAACATTACCTTTGATAAATATAAATAACTCAGAAATCAAGAAGTACAAGTACCTCAAACAAGGCAAAATGAAATTATTTAATATCCTTAATAAAAAACCTGTCATTGTGACAATGAAAGATTCAGTTGTCCCCTGAAGTTTCCAGTGTAATAGATTATGTTTTTAATATTCAATCATTGATTTTTGTGCAATTTCATTTTATTATAAACTGTTGAATTCCATACATATTTTATGTTAGTAATATCTAGCTTACCAACAGAGGGCTTTCAAATAATGAAGTCTGTCTCAGGCAAATTATGAGTTTGCTTTGATTCTTATGCAACAAGTCTTTGTCTTAGTAGCCTCAATAAAGTACACCCCCTCCCAGTTTCAGGAAATCAGTACAAGAGTGGGTCACCCTTATTTCAGTTTCAGTGCAATATAATTCACCTTTGCTGGTGTGTAGCAACATAAATGTAAAAAACTTCTCGTTAGTAGCACTGGATTTTAATCAGAAGTTAACATTCCTAAGGGGTACTTCAGCTCTTAATCTTTTGTGAATTTTGTGTACAGACAAGTCCTCTGAAAACAGTATGTGACTCCAACACTGTAACACTGTCTTACTGCGCAAGACAAGAGCTTAAGCAGTGTTCAGCAGAAGGAACATGTATACCTTACTCATGATTTCCCACAGCAGCATTTTCGTGAGCTAGTATCCTTCATTCAGCAAAAACCTGTAGAACTCCAGGAACTTCAGTATAGCCGCGGATGGAGCTTCACACAGACAGTTGGCACTGAGAAAACAGTAGTATTAACTTAAAATACTGCTTGTGCTTGGAATAATAAAAGGCTGTGTGCTTTTCTCACTCTCTTTCCCTTCTGCAGTTAATTGAAAGGTGCAGAAAAAATAATCCATCCCAAAGGCCTACATTTGAACAAGTCAAGAAAATGTTGTACAAGATGAATCCTGTTAGCCCTGTTGACATGATGATGACTCTGGTAAATTTAGCTTTTTAATGCAATTCAGTCTGCTTACTTTCAGAAGCTTTCACCTCTGTCCTTCAGGGTTTTTTTTTTATCTTATGCCCCTTGTTTGGTGAGAAAATCCACAGTTATTTGTTCAGCTCTGTTGGGGCTGATTGTAGCTGCAGTTCTGCTTGAAACCTAGCTTTCCTTCTCATTCAATTTTTTAACTTTTTCAGCTTCTTTGGGGCTGAACATATTTTTTTCTCAGTCAAATATTATTTTCAAACTATTTCCCCTTTCCTGTGGCTCAGTGGTCTTACAGTACTAGGGATATAGAACCCCTGCATGCTACAAATACCATATTTACAAATAATTTTGAGCAGAGTATCTCAAGCCCATCAGCAGAGAAAGAAGATTCCTGCCTCCACAGACTATTGCCTCAGGGATGAAGGGATGAAAAAATAAAGCATAGACTAGCATAGCAAGATAGCTTATGAAATATCATTGTGAGCTTTTGATAAAAGATTGAGACTTACCTACCTTTTGTTTTGATAAGATTTTGATCCATGTCTGTAGCTAGCTCTCTGCATTGGATTTGGCCCCTAAAGTTTGCATGAAATTTGAAAAGCCTGAAATTGCCTTCTACCATCCTACATGTAAGCAACAGCCTCAAATCTAGATTTATAAATTTACCTAAGGAGAAATCTGATCTTTGGATTTTGTAAAAAAGTGTTAGGTGTCTCAGACCTGTGTCCTTTTTTATCTCTGAATGTTTTCAAAGCGTAATCATTCAAATTCTTAAATCCTATCCAACTTTTCAGTAAAAAGATGATTTTAGAAAATTCTCTGTTATTTAGATGGAGAAATATAACAAACATCTGGAGATATTGGTTTCTGAGAGAACTCAGGATTTAATGCATGAAAAACAGAAGACTGATCGTCTGTTGTATAGTAAGTTATAAAGAGAAAAATACTGGATATTCTTCTCAATAACAATTTTATTTTAGCTGTCTAACTACAAACAAGAACCCTTTGATAGGTGATTATTTGATAGGTAATATTTAGCTAGCAAAGAATGAATGTACTTGCTTCTTGCAAAGCAATTTCTGTATTTCCCCCCTAGAAATCAGTACACTTACCTGAGAGCTATGACCCCAAAATCCATAGTGCTCTGACTTTGAATCCATGTGGCAGGCCTTTTGCATAGTTATATAGGTTATGGAATTGTAGTTGGTTACTTTTAAAGGCAGCATATGTTCCAGAATTCTTTAAGAAAAAAGGCATAAAGGGATGGGAATAGCATGTAAGAGAGGAAAAAAAAAAGGGATGTGAAAGTGCAAGGTAAGGGGAACAAAGGCAATTAAAAGAAACCAGAGAAGAGACAGTAAACAAACCTACCACAGGTAGAAAGCACTAGCAAAGAGTTGACAAAGAAAGAATTAGTAAAATCCCAGATCACACTATTACAATCTAACCTTACTCTTTCTTGGAATGTATAGATATTGGTTTGTTTGTACTAAAAGCTATGGGACATGTGAAAAATCTGGATGTGTTATCAGTGAGATTTATTGTGAATTCTCACATTACAGCACAGCAGATTTTGATGCCAAAGTGTGTTTTCACCTTCATAATATTTTGCATTTATGAACATTTTTTTGCGCCCTTAAACAAACATATTATGTTTAATGTATTCTTTTATTCATGTAAAAAGATTAACAATGCTCTCCTTTCTACAACAGGTATGTTGCCGAAACAAGTAGCAGATGATCTCAGGCAGGGAAAACCTGCACAAGCTCAAAGTTACTCAAGTGCCACCATCTTCTTCAGGTAAATAAAAATGAAAGATAGGACTGGAAACATCTCCTACAGAAGAAACTTCTAGGCTTCTAGTGGAGGTGAAGCTTCTAACTAACTGCAGAATTTCTATCTAAACTGCTGCCTATTGTAACAAGTGGCTCTGCAAAAGAATGTCTTTCAAAATTCTCACACCTCACCATTTTTCATTTTAATTACTTAAATAAAAAATGACATTACTCTGGAGCTCTAACAAACAGCAGCACATCACTTTACATGTGTTATACATGCATGAATGTATGTTTCATAATATAGGTCTAAGTAAAAAATCCACCTTTTAGCCTGTGCAAAGAAAATTTGTCTATCCTCAGAGTCCACATGGATTTACAGTTTTAATTTTTTTTTATGTGTGCAGGAAGAAACATATAAATGGCATGCCTTCACTTGTCATAAATGAACAGATATCAAGTTACCTTTTTTTTTTCATTTATACATAACCCAAAATTGAAGACTGCTTAGTCTGTTACAGATTGAAGTCTACCTGTAAAAATGCCTTAGGTCAGTCTATCCTTTTAAATGGAAGGAGTCTTTTGTCAATTTAAATAAATGAAGACAAAGCTATCCAATAAGAATCTTAGTGAAAGAATTATTGAAAATAGAAGGTTGATGTAATTGCATTGAGAAATTTTTACTGTGTGTTTAAGACTACTAATCAGCAATAATTATGCCAGTGGATGAGTATGCTCTTTCTGTTGTGTTTCAACAGTGACATTGTTGGCTTCACTGAGCTGTCCAGCAGCAGCACACCATACGAAGTGGTAGATCTCTTGAACAAGCTTTATACCACTTTTGATGAGATCATAGATAATTATGATGTCTATAAGGTGGAGACAATAGGAGATGCCTGTAAGTTCCTTGAGCTGTGGGCAGTGATGGGGCCTGGGGCATCAGGATAGCGACTCTCTGATGACAAGGAAGAGCAGCTGAAGGAGATTTGGAAAGCTTCATACCACTGGGAAGACCACGTAAAACAGTTAGGAGATGAGTCCTATCAGAGCCCTAGCAAACTTGAGGAACGTTGTCCTGCATACCTTTAATCATTTGTGTGATTGATGAGTGTTGTAAATCAGACAAATTAATTGAGTAAAATACCACTGCTGTTTATTTGGTTCCAATGATTAGTAAGGTCTGACTTTAAGTCTTGGCTGCAGATTAATCCCAGTTGGCAACTTCTGCATCACAGGAACACAACTAAAAATTTTACTTTTTACATGGAATCATAGATGCCATACCCTAAGCTTTATTATCTGTCTTTTTCGCAAAGACCATAACAATCTTCTTTCTCCTAATACACTGTAGGGGCTTGACTGCCTCTTCTCTTTGAGTTTATAGGAAAATGGCTTAATATTTGCTACCATGGGAATCTGCTGGGGATTGATTACCATTAAAATTGAGTTCCATAAAACCTAAGGTAATCTAACAGGGCTTTTCGATGAGACAGACGAAAGTCCTATAAGAGATGTGGAAAAAAACCCCACTATTTTTTCTCTGTAGAACTATTCAACACATTCTTGAGCATAAAATTCATGAACAAATGCACCCCATAGATCCCTAAAAGACCTGTTTCTTGCCCTACACAGTAATAGAGTCAAAGAATCACAGAATATCCTGAGTTAGAAGGGATCGACAAGGATCATCGAGTCCGACTCCTGGCCCTGCACAGGACCATCCCCAAGAGTCACAGCATATTCCTGAGAGCGTTGTTCAAACACTTCTTGAGCTCTGTCAGGCTTGGTGCTGTGACCACTTCCCTGGGGAGCCTGTTCCAGTGCCCAACCAGCCTCTGGGTGAAGAACATTTCCTGATATCCAATCTAAACCTCCCCTGACACAACTTCAGGCTACTCCTTCATGTCCTGTCACTGTCACCACAGAGAAGAGATCAGTGCCTGCCCCTCCTCTGTCCCTCACAAGGAAGCTGTAACTGTAGTGAGGTCTTCCCTCAGCTTCCTCTTCTCCAGGCTGAACAGACCAAGTGCCCTCAGCCACTGCTCACACGGCTTCCCCTCAAGGCTCTTCACCATCCTCGTGCCCTCCTCTGGACACTCTCTCACAGCTCAATCTCTTTTCTGTATTGTGGCACCCAGAGCTGCCCCAGCACT
>VXBT01001294.1:0-36184 GCA_013400235.1 Oriolus oriolus
AGAGGCTAGACAAAATTAAGAGGCTAAAAGCGGGTATTTGTTGAAGGGCCTTCACTTAGGTACACTATGGCCAAAACAGAGCCCTAGGGCTACGCCCAAAATGGACGACGGGGTCATGGGTTTTTCACACTTTTATAAGTTCTGTCCATTTGCATATCAGGGTTAATTCTCCAATTACAATTTCAGGTAATGATGTCATTACCCCAAGTTTGTTCTCCCTTTTAGAGGCTTTACATATTTTGGGGCCTGGAACAACAGGGTGTCCTTGAATTCCAGGCCTAGAGAGGATTTGTTATGTCTGACCAGAATGGGAGAACAGTAGCTAGCAGGCTATATGGAGTTTCAGAGTTACACATTAAAGCAGTATAGGATCAGAAAAATATAAAAGCTAAATCCTACGGCATCAGAATCATTCTTTAGGTCAATTGTCTAACTCTTCCATCTTTTGTTAGCAGCTCAAAGTTAGTTTCTTGCGTTTAAAGAGCAGACATCCCAAATAATGATTCCTGTGACTTCTATCCTCTGTTGCATCATACCAAATTCTGTATTAGATGTTCCCACAGTGGTCTGTGAAGCATCTAGCTATTATAAGCAACGTGTCTGTGTTTTAAAAAGAAGAAAAATGTGGGGTTTGTGAGAGAATTCTTTGAAGAGTAAGAGGAAAAATATAGTTGCCAAGATATTTGGGTGGCCTATTCAGGCAAAGGTGTTTGCCTGCCTAGACACAGCAGACTTCTGCTTGAATGAAGCAACATTTATTTTGTTTTCTAATAAAACATACATAATCTCATATTGCAAGTAGTTGTTTAAAATGACAAGGGGTTTTTGCAGATGATTCATGTTCCCAGCAATTTTGTGTGGTTTATAACGCGACAGACTTTGATGGAAGCCTTCAAGTCAAATAAAGGAAAGTGATGTCTTACAGCTGAGAGATATTTCTAACACATTTGAAGAACATAAATAGCTTTATGAAACAGTCCCACCAGATTTCTTCCATCTGTTTGTAATAACTGACTTAAGCAAATCAGGTTGCTCAAATTATATATAAGCTAAATATACTTGAAGTGAATTTAAGGAAGCCCTTTCTAGGGGCTGAGCTGATTATGTGGGAGTAACGTGTATAGCTCAGACTTCGCAGGAGTGTAATTTCACGAGTTAGCAAGGGCATTAACAGGTTGCAGTGAACCTACTGAATTCTCTATTTTGCATGCATCTTAAAAGTGAGAGTTTGTGAATCAGAGATGCTTACAGATAATAGAGTTGAAGTCACCTGTGATTCTGTGAACAAAGTCTGCAAGATATTTTTGCTTAAACAAAACACACTAGAGTGAGACTTGAAGACATAATGATATTGTGAAAATAACTCTGCTCCTCTGACCCTTCAACCCTGTACTACTGGTTGAGATGTATTTTACATTACACCATGCCCAACATATATGCTCTCTAATATGCTAAAATGTATTTCATAATCCTAAAGGAAATTTGAATTGATGCATTTTGTGGGCTTAAGCATTTGAGAGGAGTGAAATTCCTGAAATATGTACATTTCATGGAGGAAAATTACTTATCTTAGTTTTATGAATTAAGGCTGCGTTTTGTTCCCCATATTTGGTTATAAATAACTACTTCACTTCCGTTTTCAGTATAAAGAGTGCATTTATTCTTTGGCTGCCATAGGACTGCCCTGAATACTAGGCTGATACTATTTGTAGCAGTTTTAGAGGAAGTTTTATTTGGGATGAGAGTTGTGATTTGTTCTGCCCATCTTTCTTGCACTATCTTCAACAGGAAACTGGCATAGACAAAACAGTTAACAGTTTTAGGAAACATGCCACCGCTGGGAATATAGCTAAAAGTCTGTTAAAACAATGGAAGAAGCTTATTTCTCCAGAAAGTAAAAGGTAGGTGTGAACTTTTTTCCTAAAAGTTAATTATACTGTAGTGTAATTTTAAAATACAGATTGGAAACTTAGGAATGTGTTTGGAATGACAAATGTACATGGAATTGGAATGTGAATTGAATGGAAGAAATGAGAATCCAGTTATAAAATATGAGGAAAACAATCAGAGCATTATTGGTCAACTAGCCTGTTGGCACTCTGACTTCAGCTGCTTTTTTTGACTGGCACAAGTTCTTAAGTCCCAGCTGGTGCAAATGTGACTAAACCATGATGGGCACAGCTCTGCACTTCAGGAAATGGGAAACTTGCTCTTTCTTCCCAGAGGTGATGGTTAAATGAGGCAGCTCTCCAGTGATTTGGTTGTGTAGAGGTTTTTCTTGTAATGTTCTTGTGGACTGAGAAGGCCTTCCAACACTGGAGGAGTCAGTGAAGAGGTGCAGTTTCTTCTGAGACTGAAGCAGCCACCACTGCCATGGCCAGGCCTGCTGTGCTTTAGATGTTTTGTAGAGTTCCAACAGTTCCAGACAGTTGAGCTGGGAAAGACAAGGGAGTAGTTTGACTAAATAGTGCCTTTTAAATCTTAAGTTGTTCAAGCAACAGGAAAGTAAAATACCAGAATCTGTGATAAGCAAATCATAAAGGCTGATCTGTTAATCTGTATCACCTACAGAGCATATTGTAAATTCTGTCTCCTGATTTTTTCAAGCACCATGTCTTTGTTATAAAGCATGCAGGGAAACTTTGTGAAAAGTGGTATCCAGCATGTTGTAAGCAGATAGTAGTGCCAGGTGTGTTTTCCTACTCAGGGTTATGTCCCTACTCCCCACTTGTTTTGCTATCAGTTCTTACTGCAGTATTTAGCAGTGCTGGACCCAAGAGCTCTGTGATTCTGTACTCATAATGGAAGAGTAAGAACACAGTGCAGAACAAAGCTCTAGATTTTGTGAAACTATGACACATGGTGTGATTTTATGCTTTTAGTTTTACTAATGTAGGAAAAACAGATTGTTTAAGAATTTAACATCAGCTGTAGAATGGGATGTAATTTTTTTTTTTATTGTTGCAGTGGTCACAGGGGAAGAAAAAATAATGAAAAAGAAAAACGTGAGACAAAATCTTCTGTTTCCAAGGAGATTAAGCCTTCAGAGAAGCCCAAAACATCTGTTCTGGCCTCTAGAAGTTCCAATAGTGCTCCCATTTCTACAAAGTCGAATAAGAAGTGTATTCGTAGTGAAAAGACCCATCAAAGTACAAATTCTGCGGCTCCAAAAGAATGTGATAATGAAAGATGTAGGAGCAGTGGTTCTAAGCATGCTTCCCAGGGTACCAGTTCTCAGGCTAAAGAAAGTGAGTTCAAAGAGAGCAAGAAAGTTTCAGAAAAGCAGCATTCCTCTGCAGCCAATGAAGGCTTATTACCTGTGGAGGAAAAGCCTAGTAAGGATGCTTCCAAACAGAGAAATCGTAAATGTGTGAAGAAATCAAGACAAAATCTTGTCATGAAAGACGAAGCCAAATCTTCTAGTGATGAGGAATTTGAGCCCCCTACTATGTCTTTTGAGTCTTATCTTACATATGATGAGGTTACCAACAAAAGAAAGAGAAAGAGAAAGGCTCGTTCTACAGGTGCACGGCCAAAAAAGTGCAGTGAACAGAAGAACAGCTCATTACCACAAAAGACTTCAAAACTTTCTCAGGCTAAAGAGGGTGTTGAAGATGTAAAAAATTGTGAGAGTGATCAATCAGAAACTCCCAGTAAAAAGGTAAACCATGACAGGGTTGAGATAATAGCAGATAAAGTGCAGACAAACAAGTGCTTTGGACTTCTAATTTCAGTGCAATTTATCTGTATTTTAAGGAACAGATTTCATGACACTGATGTATCAGCTGCATTGCAATTGCCAATCATTACAAAAACTGGAGGGGGAAAAAAGATACAGTTTGCAATTGAATTGCTTGTATTTTTAGCATTATTTCCAATATTACAGTAGCATTTGATCCATATCAACTAATCTGCATTTGACTTGAAAAATGCAAAGGCAGTTACCTTTGGAAAGACGTCCACCTTTTTCTCTTTTCTTGACCATCCTGGTTTGTGGCTGCTGCAGCTCTTTGTGTATAGAACAGTCCTTTTGTCAGATGCTGGTTCTTTAATAGTGAATGTTAGGGTTTGCAGTGGAATTGAACCTTCTTTAAACGCGTTGAAGTAAACCACAGTATTGCATATAACACCAGATGATACTTATTCTTAATCTGAGCTGTCCTAGTCCCTTGAAATGCAAAAAGCTTACGTAGCTCCTCTGAGCAAATGTGTATGTATTGTGGAGTATTAATTAGACCTTTTAAATGAAGACCTTTTGTGCACTGAAAATTAGAGTTATCTTCAGATTTGTATCTTCACTGTGATGTGAAAGCTTTAGCTTTTTTTTTTTTATTGTGGAAGATCTGCAATCTGTGGTATTTCCTGTCCCAAATGGGGAAATGTTAATGTAGAGGCTTATGTGTGATACTCCAACATAAACTGTTGGAGGAAAAACCTCAGATATTCAAGCAGTTGTGAAAAGTTACTATAGATACTAAAACAAAGTGCAGGGAATGCAAATTTTGGGCTGTAAGTGCCTGACTTTCAATTGGAGGACACCTAAGACCCAATTTAGGTGCACATGATCCATTTTTAGGGACCCATACTTAACAGGCTGCTGTATCTTTAAATCCCTTTTTAGGGGGTTAGCTGTGAACATTTTAGGCTAAATGGCTTACCGAACGTGATCTAGCAGACTTGATAAGAGCACGTATAAAGCTGTTTCTTGTCTTTTAGAATTATGCTTTTGTCATCTTGCAGTTTTGCCTCATTCAGTGCATGCCTCAGTAGTGATTTATCTGAAAGCCCGTTAGCTCTACATGTCTGCTCTGTTCTTTCATCTTTCTGTGTGCTAATTGCAGATGTCCCACTAAGTTCCTTTTGTGGTATAGTCTTGGTAAGTGGGGTATAAAAGGATATACTGAAAAATAATCCTGTGAGTAAATTTTAGTGTAGAAAAGCAAGAATTCTAGTTATCCTAGTGAACTTTGGGATTTGCATAAAGGTTTGGGGGTTTATTGTATCTTATTTTAAGCCTCGTTAACCCCAAATTTATAATGTTGAAGCAGTGTTTCCTTGACTGTGCACAGGCCAAGGTGGCATCCCTCCAAGAGCTTCTTAACACTCCACTACCTAAAACTCTGCCAGGCATCTCACAGTCATCTCCCCCGTATGTTGCAGACTTTACAGGTAAGTAATAAAAAGGGTTGATAAATGTAAAATAGTGCAGGTTTTTACAGCTCTATGTAGAAATGTTTTATCCCCTTTTCCAATAAGCTGTATTAGCTCATCAGTCCATGGCAAAGAAGGGCCTCACTTTCACTTTCTCACCTGTAGAAGTCATGTTGAAGCTGAAGAGAGTTATAAGGCCTTCCTTCTTATGGCTTGCTGAGTAAGGAAGACTGAGGAAGGTGGCCACAGATGTAGAGAAGGCATAAATTGAGTGGCAGTTCTACAGGCTCCATTTATCTTTACTCCTGTCTATACCTTAGAGCAGGCAAAGCCTTAGTAGAAATTATCTTAGGTAAAACAAATATATGAAGCACTAGGCCTAGCTTTGGCGTAGGAACCACTAGCATGTTTATAGGTAGGTGACATAAAGTGCCAGTGGTTCCCCTAGCAGCTCTTCTGATGTTTCAGTGGTTTCATACCACTGGGATCTTGAAACATTGCTGCTTTTGCAGCTTCTGGCTTCTCCAACATAACTCAGGAGGATTATTAAGGTGCTGTAGATGGGTAACAGAGTACTTCAGGTGTGAACACAGCTCATGTAGACTGGAGATAAATAATGCAAGACTGGTTTGAGTTGGTGCAGCTCACCGGCAGTGTACATGTTGTCTTGGTGTTAGATGATGGTGAATGGGCTTCTGCAATTTACAATATGTGCAAGGGCCCCAAACTGTAATGTGGTAACTTGGTATTTCAAGAAAAAGTAATGTATGTTTATCTCAGAGCTGAATGTTGAAAGCGTTGTGAAACCTGCCTGATGTTTTGCTTGCAGCTTCCGCAGCACCTGTTGTAGACACACCCCAGCAAGTCGAAGAGGTGGTTCAATTCACAGGGCAGAGACTGAACTCTAAAATGCAGGTTTACTCTGGCTCTAAGGCAGCCTGCCTTTCAAAGATGCTTACACTGCATGAACAGTGTGTCCGCGTGCTTCACAACAATATTGAGTGTGAGTACTTGAGGGGATTTGTAGCAGCTGTGACTCAAAGGGTATGAGATTTTTTTTCTCTAGGCCAACAATTGGCCTACTGGAATATATTGTCCCTCCCTAAAGACAGTGACTTGAAGCAGGTTGAAAGGCACTTGCAAAAATGGATTGATAGCTGTGCTAAAATGTAGCTTTGTTTTGAAAGCTTACCATTGTTAAAGGTCCAAGTTTACTTAAAATAATGTCGTATAAATTATAAACCAAAAATTCTGCCCACCCCCATGTTTGTTGTGATTAAGATATTCTTTTCTTCCTTGCATAGGCAGAGGACTAAGTGATGCGTATCAGTAGAGATGGGGCAATGACTACTCAGATGCTTTATCTATCCTCAAGTATAACTGCTAGTCAGTATGGAACTGCTGGTTTATAAATGTTGTCATAGCCTGACATAGGATATTCTGTTAGTGCTTGCTAAAATTAACTTGTGTTTTTATTTTTAAACTGAGTGGTGTTACCCATTGAATAAAATAAGTGAGATACTGAAAGTACTGTCCTCTTTTGTAGTGCTACAAGAAGCAGGAGGTGTGCCCTTTGAAATTCTTGAGCCTGTGCTAATACGTTGCACACCAGAGCAGTTGTTTCGAATAGAGAAATGTAATCTGGTAAATTCTGCCTTGTTAAATTTGGGTAACCACAGAGTTCCACAACTCCATGGGTTGCACTGGTTTTCTGTCTTGCATACTAATTTTTTTGAATTCAGCTGTCATTATCAAGTCTCCGTTTCTCAAGTGTCAGGAGTTAAAACATTCAGGAGAATTACTCCTGATGACTAAGTGAAAGACTGTGTATAGAAGAGTATTTCTGTTTCTAAAAATAAGAAAAAAGATGACCACAGTGTTTACCACTGAAATAGCTGTGAAAGTCAGAACCAACTGTTTTCAAGTTACAAACTGTTAAGGCTGCAAAGCATAAGGAAGTAAAGTCAGGAAGTAGCTGGGGTGAGATTTCATGTGTGTGGTAGATTTCGTATCTACACTGCTAGGACTTGAGCTCCACGATGCACTTGGACATTGATGTTCTCAGTGTGTAGTCTTTCGTAGGGCAAGTTAGCCTTTTCTCTGTGTGCTCTGAGTTGAGAGCCAGAGTGGCCTGAGCCTGTGCTGTAAACACAAGTCCAGCCTGTAGGCAAGGCTTACTGACTGCAGCTCTGCTGCTTGAAGCTGTGTGATCTTCAGGCTGTAGTCAATGTCCCTGCATGGAATTGCCTTGGTACTGGTACCTGTGTCAGCACGTGTGGTGGGATTTGTTCTGCACCTTCTTCCACCAGAGGTTTGGGTTGTGTCTGTAGGCTCAGGTAACAGGTACTCTTGAAAGTGTTATTTTTCAATCTCTGATTTAAGATATTTTGTGTTCAAATGAGACGTTTACAAAAGAGACTGACCACTTGTGGAAGAAGCACTGCCAAAGAGACTTTAAAAATGAGAGCCTTCCGGAATATGAGTCTTGGCGTGAAATGTACTTGAGACTGTTTAATCAGAGAGAAGAAAAACTGAAGATCCTTACAAAAAATATTCTTTCAGCTCAGTCTGAGAAACCAAAAGGTAAAATCTCTGTTTAGCTCTTCCACTTACAAAACCCATTCTCTTCTGCTGTTCTTGGCAATATGTTTGGTTTAGTGAATTGTTTGCAGCGAGTACTAATGCTGTACTTCTAGGAGAAATCATCAAGAACAAACACTGTTCCTCTTAAATTAAAATTTGCTTAAAAAATAAATACATGCACGAATACAATACATTGTTGGTGTATCCTGCAAATATTATACATTGGTTAGACTGAGGATTCTAAGCAACAATGCCAAGAGTTTTGGACATAAAGGACATGAAAGGTCATGTATCTGCTACTCCTTGCTTCTGTATTAGGCAGGCAAGTAAAAATGGCTTATGTGACTGGTGCAGCAAAACCACCCAGGAACATTCGCCGACAGCAAGAAATCTATGGGACAGCAGGACCTGTCATCCAGCTTCATCCCACAGAGATGTGCAAGTAAGTGCTATGTACTATGCTTTTAATTTATGTGTGTTTGTCAGTTCAAAATTGTGCTTGCAAAATAATTTTAAAGTTGTAAATAATTCTATTTACTTTCCTTTGTTTATGTGGCTGGTAGCTAGAAACAAACTTGCCTTTTAAGTCTTGTGTGCTCCTCAGCTGTGTGTGCATTATAACCGCACATTTCTTGAAAGTACCAGTGAATTCACCCTCCCAGCTGGAGTGTAAGTGGATGCTTTTTTTTTTTTTCTCCAGATTGCACTAAAGCCACTTGGCATCCTAGGGCAACTCCATTGTTGATGTTTTGGGTCTATAAATCTGCCTAGTAGCCTCACATGTTCTCCTGCTTTGATAAAATCCCAGTCAGCTGCCTGGTGTGATAGAGCTGACCAGAATGAACCTCAGGAACTTTTAATACTTTTTTTTCCTGTGAATTTCAGAAGCTTAGTCAAACAGCTTTGCTGCTCAAGATGGTTGTAGTATGGGTCAGGAAGGGCAGCCTGGATGTAAGAATTTTCTCAAAGTCAGCTTTTACACCAGATAAATTTTCATAACTGTGCCTTTAGCTGAAAGATGAAATTCAGAAGGTTCTTTCCATACTGTTGCTATTTTTGGTGAAAGATAGTCCCCCACCAAGGCAATAGGTTAAGGCACTTTGAGTTGTGCTTTTGCTTTCAGTTGCTCTCTGGGAGATTGCTTCTGTATTGTGACAGACCAGCCTTTCCAGTTTAGGTGCTTCAAGTACAGTAGCATACAAGTACATATGTCCTTTGTGCTTCAGTAATCTCTGGACCAGTAGCTGAATCACAGTGGTATTGCTGATCATTTTGATCTGTCACAAACTCTGATCATTTAATTTTAAAGACTAATAAGAGACATGATATCTTATAAATTTAATATTTGTTCAAGAATTAAAATGGACAAGATGATAATGTGTGATCCCTTCTAACCTGAATCATCCTATGATTTCGAAATGTATAAAGTCTCTTAAATGTGTCCAATCAGGCTGTTGTTTTTGGTTTTTTTTTTCAAAATGAGCCAGGGCAAATAGTAGCTTGATATCAAATGCTAACTTTTTTCTTATTTGCTTGTTTTAAAAGAACAGGGATTCCAGAAATGAGAGACAGAGATAACACATTATCAAATCTGATTCCTGCTGGCAGCAGTAGAAGTTCTAGCTCAGGTGTCATGATTCAAGATGGAAAGAAGCCTACCAAAAGTAAGTGGCATTTCCTAAGATGATCAATTTAATTGTTTTAACCTGCTGCCTACTATTATATGCTTAATATTGTACTAATAGCATTTAAAGTTGCTCATAGCTGTAATCCTGACGGGTCTCTTTGTTTTGTTGTTGTTGAAGAAATTGCACCAATCATGAAGAAAACTTTGAAAGCACTGAGGAGCAGAGTTGGACAACGATGAAATGAGGCTGCGTATTTGAAGCTTATTTGACGTGACTGTTTGTATATTATGCTACAGTGAATGAAAGTAATGTTCATGTAAGCACTGTTCAATTTGTCTTAGTTAAAATAGTTCTGAAAAATTGCAGGGGTGAATAATTAGCAATAAATACTGAAACCTCCAAGTCCTTTCATACTGCTGCCTTCTTACTTGAATTGAAATAAGGTCAGTACACACACTAATGACAAATCAGTTTATATGAACTTTTATAGATGATGTGTTTATGAGTTTAAGCTGATGAAGGGTCTGGGGCACAAGTTTTGTGAGGAATGGCTATGGGAATGGGGGTGGTTTACTCTGGAAAAAAGGAGGCTGAGGGGAAGACCTTATCATTCTTTGCAGGTACCTGAAAGGAGGTTGTAAATGGGTGGAGGTTAATCTCTCTTCCCAAGAGATGAGAAAATGGCCTCAAGTTGTACCAGTGAAGGTTTAGATTGGATATTAGGAAAAATTTCTTCACTGAAAGGGTTTTCATCATTGGAACAGGCTACCCAGAGAAGTGTCTATGTTACCATCCTTAGAGGTATTTAAAAGAAGTGTAGATGTGGCATTTGAGGATCAGAGTGCTGCATTAGCAGTTGGACATTGATGATGATCAGGGTCTTTTCCAACCCAAACAATTCTGTGATTCTATATGAGTGTGGAGATGAAAGAAAACATGGACTATACTCTGATCTGCCACTCTCAGCCTGTCGTGAAGAGGCCTAGCTCACAACCTCACAGCCAGTTGTCTTAAAAGTGAAGAAGCTATTTGGTCTTGGATATCTGTCCTTTCAAGAGTTAGGGACTGCTGCAATTTGGGATTGGTCTGTGAATATGTTTACTTTTAGAAGTGAGATATGTCTTTGTGGTTTCTTCTAAACCAGTTCACTTGCATGAATTGTAAGCCTGACTTTACCTTGAAGGCATGGCTTAGAAATGGAGGAACTCTATCAACTGCACTCAGTAGTTGCAAGTAGGTATTATTTCTTCCTTTGTACTTCTGTAGGTATTTGGCATCTTAGAACTGTGCTCATGAAGCACGGAGTAAGGTTGTCATGAATCCTTTGAGCTGACGTCTCTTACTCAAAACACCTTATGTGTGAATTTCTTCACCATCCTATATGTTAGGTATTACAGGTAGATTACAAAAATACTGCTACTAAAAATGGCTTTTGCAGCCATTACCATAGTCAGCCATCCATAAAAGCTTGTGCAAATGCCCTGTTTATACAGGGATTTGAAGTCAGCAGGTGTGCTGCTGTGTTGTGTTTTTTCTCCATGCATTATAGTTGCACTAAAAAGAATGAAAGTTGAAAACAGGTGTGTTGAACTGGAAATGCTGGGGGAGCTTTCTCTGTTTCTGAAATCAAAACAAACATTAGCTAGTAGGAGGGGTAATGCAGCATCTGTCATACATACCTGAAGAGTTCATCCCAGAAGCATTTTTCACAAGACTTAAATCTGGCTGAATGGCCAATGTACCACTCTTTGTTGCTAATCAGTCGGTGGCAGAAGCTCAGTTCAGCTGGAAGTTTCTATCAAGTGTGGTGTCGTTTAGTGTCAGAAAAGCCAAAGTCATGGGTTGGGCTCTGGCATTTGAAAACACAGCTGTAGCCATCCAGAACAGAGATAGATGATGGGAATGTCCCCTTAGGAGTCTGAAGGATAAACAGTTGTTTTAACTGAGAGACTTACATTGTTGATTTGTGATAACTTTTCCTATCCGCCACAGTAGTAGCAGAGTTATGTAGAGGGCAAATGTGACTTCAAGATTAGGTGGCTTTCCTTTCCTCTTCTCACTTTCTCTCACTTCAAAGCCCCTAGATATAGCTCTGGTAAGAGATATGCAGTCAGTACTCATGGGATCAGATTGTCATCCTGACAATTTCTAATTTAGAAAATGCAGTAGACAAGCAAATCTGTTTATTGTAAAATAAATACATATGTGTGTTGGTGTTACACATGCTTTAGGTTAGGGTTTTTCTTTTGCTTTTGCTGTGGTCTGTTCCTATGGACTAATGCCCACCTGAGGCTGCAGTACATTGGGGTGCTCTGGGAATGCATCTTTGTGAGGAATCTTATTTTTGTGGGATGACACAATACAAATCATATGTGGAGGCAAATTCAAAAGCATACCCTTTAAATCTAGAACACTAATGTAGATGCTTCTGCAGGCTCCTGCCTTCCATCCCTATGTACAGTTTCTCCAGTATAGAGGAATTACTGCTAGATATGTGTTCCTGGCATCTGACATACCTAACAGTACACATGGTATTGGAGTGTATTGGCCTGAGGCAGATAACTTTCTTTCTGGTGGATCTTGCATCCAGTTTTAAAGGCACAGAAAGGCACAGGATTCATATCTGGGTGATATGGGATACAACATCATAAAGTCACCCCAAGACAGGGTGAAAGATGTTTGGTTGGTTTTGTTGCATATTCCCCAGGCTGGCTGCCACATCTCCTCAGAGGAGACCTCTGATCCTCCTTGGATAAGGGACTATTTTCACAGAAAGACTGAATGTTACAAGTGCACAATGGCCTTCTCTTCTTAAAAACACGTTGCACCTCCTAGTCCTCCTGCAGTATCTCTGGAGCCTTTTATGCCAGCAGCACAATGCTTTTCCCTCCAGGTGATATGCAAGTTCCATACTAATTTCTGGCAAATTAAATAACTAATGGGAGAAAAATATGGGCACAAAAGGAGAGTCCTGCTGTTGTGGAGAAGACCACAAATGCATAGTATTTCTTTTCTTGAGCTTTTTTGTTCTTTCAAGCATAGAAGCCACTTTCCACTTCCTGACAGTGTTTGTTTCCTATCATTCAGGAACATTTTCCATCCTGTTAGTGGTTGAGCCCAAGAAGAAAGCTTGGCCTGATTACTATACCACTTAAAAAAGGAGCATGCGTGATGTTGCCATCTAAACGGTCCCTGTGGTAGGAGAAAGAAAACAGTTTTGAGGTGAAGTGTTCGGTCTTATGAGACCCTGCTCAGAAGGCATGTCAGTTCCAGGAACTAAGCTCTTCTTGGGGACCATGTAGGCGTTTAAGTGTTAGCTTAAATCCTGGGCCAAGGCCAGAAGGGGGTGTACGGTTTGGCACGATCCTTCTGGAAGAATTTGTAGACATGAGTGTAGTGCCCCATGCATGCTGTTGTCAGTTGTTGCTGTTCAGGAATCAGTATCTGAGCTGCTGTTAAAGCAAGGCACAGCTGAGATCCTTGTGAGCAGGGAAGTTGTGACAGCTCTGAGCATGATATCGTTGGCTGTGTTGCTACCTGGGGATGTCTGAGGATTTCTGGCAGTCATAGGAGATAACCTCAGCAGAGGGCAAAGAAATCCCCTCACACAGTGCAGATCTCAGACTTGCCATCTGAAAGCTCGGCAAAATGTCTGTGCCAGGGTGTAGTGTGGTGAAAAATGTTGATGCACTGATGAGTAAGAAGACCATCCTCTATATACTGCTTTTGTGGAAAAAAACCAACCAAACACCACTCGACAAACACCCAAATCAACCAGTGAGAGTTGCCTCATTCTTTTATTTGATTTATTTCCTTTCCCTGCCCTTCCTGTAAAGACAGTAGAGGTTTTTGAGTGGGTGATTGAAGGCCTTGGTTAGCTTACTGTCTCTCCTTTCAGCCACCCCCACCATTGAACAGAGGTGAAATTTATCAAGATAGTTTTCTTGCAGCTGTGATTAGTTACTGCCACTGGACGGACAAGTCTCTCCTGGGTCACCACTGTAGCAGAAATGGTCTTGGATTTGTCTATTTACAGGACTAATGTATTGTGATTTCTTTTTTATTTCTTTCTCACTTGATTTCCATATGAGCAATTCTTCCCTCCGGCCCCCAAAGCATTTCCTTTCTGATCTGCTGAATCAGTTGGAGGGGAAAAAGAATGATGTTGCATTCTTATGATCAATCATATTTGATCCAGTGTAGGAGCTGGGTTCAGCATTTCTTGGTGTGATCATTTACCTTTGGTTTTCAATGGTCTCTGCTTTGGGTACCATTGTTTAGCAGTGAAACCTTTCAGGAAAGTGATGGAATCACTCTGCAGTTGTGCTGCTTGGCATGAGAATAGGAACAGGTTATTCTTCTTCGTGCTTAATGGAAGTGATGTGCAATATATTTGCCTCCTCTTACAGATTCTAGTAAACATTTTTTTAACGTGCTTTTTTCAATTTTCTGTTTTTCACACATGTGAGTTGCATCCTTACACAACTACCACATATTCTCCCTATCTGAATTTCTTCACAGAGCTGAATTATGTTTTATTCTGTGGTACAGAATTCTTTGTACAGAATGCCTTTGGTTACATGTCTTGGGTTGTTTTTAAAACTTCAACCCTAATCGTTAGCAAAAAAGGGGCTCTGTGACTACACACATTATAGAGACAGAATTGCAGGCTTTTCAAAAGATAAATATAATTTGTAGAGAGTTTGGATCTAAAACAACAAAAAAGCAGATGAAAAACAAGCATTCCTGAGAGTGTAAAGGAATGTACTAATCCCAGAAGATTTGAGAAGATTGTTTCCACAGATGGACATGCCAAGTCCAAGTCTCTGATGGCCTAGAGATGAAACATCCTGGAATCTGAGGTCCAACTGTCCTGTGCATTTAACCCTACTCAACTTCCTCACCAACGTGCCCTAAACAAAAATTATAATGAAAATGGAGCTTGGAAGTGCTATATTTTCTAGAAGAAAATATATGATGAGACTGTCATAGTTTTTCAGAAATGACGCATCAAAAACTCAGAAAACTGCCAATTATGTAAAGGCCTGGAAATCTAGTTTCAGAATCCAAGTGTTTCTCCTAATTTCAGAAGATGAAGCTAATTCAGGTCAGAATAGTGCAGGAGGTTGCAGTTTTGTTATTTTTTTCCCCCCTCAAATTGCAGAACTTTAAAATTCCTGCTTTAAATGTGAAACTACAAAGTCATGAATGTAATCTTTGTAGCTTAAGCCCTAAATGGTGTGCTTGCTATGGGAAGGGCTGGAGGAAGCCTTCAGCAGCATATGTTATGTGAACTCTGTGTACAGAGAAGTTGCCTCTTTTTATCTCTGGTGCCAGACCTAAAAATGGTACTTGCTGAGGGACAGGGCTGAACAACTCTGGAAAAATCTGTAGCTGTCCTCCTACGGAACTGTAAATAGGTATCCAAGCAGTAGTCAGAGCTTTTTATGACATCTCCAGGCCCTATCCCTTTGTGTTTATGGAATTGCTGAGGCTGCAGAAAGAGATGCTGTTTCAGAAGCAGGAAAATTAGCTGCTTATGCAGAAATAAAGAGGAGCAAACTGCTGCTGGCCTCTGGAAGAAGGAAGCGGTCTAACCTGCAGGAGGGGGAAAAAGCTGCTGAGACCAGATTGGGAAGCAATATTCCCTCTTTTCAAGTTGCTGACATCTCTGAGGGGCAAACATTGAAGCACTCTTCCTTATGCTATCTAGCTCTGTATATTATGTAAGTTTCTTTCACCAGACAAGGCACTTTTGCTACTTCCAGTTCTTCACAGTGCTCAGGGTTCTCAGCTTTTCTCTCCCACAAATGTGCCATAGCCAGCTCTCTGCAAAACACATTTTCCCACAGTTACCTGTGTTGATGTGCTTTTTAATACTTTCAGACCTTTCAGTCTGAAAGGTAGATAATTAGTCTGTCTCAAATTTTAGATAAACACTAAAGTGGTGTATTAAAGCGTGACTTTTCAGAGCATTAGTATCATGCTTGAGCAGTGCTGACAGCTGAGTTCTGGGCTTAGGTATTTAGAAAAGCATGGGGAGAATGAAATGTTGTAAAGAACTCCCAAAGGCTTATGCACAAAGTAGCTGCTCCAGGCTTCCAGAAAGCCTGAGACCTGAGTTTGCTTCTGCAGCTGAGGGATGAAGATCAAAGGCCCTGAGCAGAGGTAGCAATCCTTCTGTAGGAAAGGAGAAAAATATTCTGTGTGACTCTGAAAAGGCAAAATTGATATATTGGGCACCTCATTTTGTTGTGACCTGGATGTTGATCGCCAGCTGATTAATTAGCTGGCACAATTTCAAATTCCTTTCTTTGGTAAGGTGCAAGATCCATCACTTTTCCTTGTTAAACTTCCTATGGCTGGTGATTGCCCAGCTGTCTAATTTTTCTGTATTTCTCTGCAGGGCCTCGCTGCCCTCAAGGGAGTCAGCAGTTCCCCTCAATTTAGTGTCATCTGCAAACTTGCTCAGTATCTCTTTCAGTCCTACATCCAAATCATTTATGAAGATGTGGAAGAGTACAGGGCCTAAGATGGAGCCCTGTGGAACCCCACTAGTGACAGGTCAACAGACCGATGTCACCCTAGTCACTGTCACCCTTTGTGCTGGACCCATGGGCCAGTTGCTCACCCATCACATGATGTGCTTATCCAGCTGAGTGCTGGACATTTTGTCCAGAAGGATCTGGTGAGAGACAGTATCAAAAGCTTTGCTGAAATCCAAGATTACATCAACTGGCTTTCTTTGATCAACTAGGTGGGTTACCTTGTCGTAAGAGAAAATTAGGTTTGATAAGCAGGACTTTCCCCTCATGAAGCCGTGCTGGTTGTGAGTGATGACTGTGTTGTCCTTCAGGTGTTTTTCAGTAACTTTCAGAATAATATTCTCCATAATTTTGCCAGTTACAGAAGGGACACAGACAGGCTTGTTTTTCCTGTAGTTTCCAAGTTCATCCTTCTTGCACTTCTTAAAAATTGGACCAATGTTTGCCAGCTTCCAGTCAGCTGGGACCTCTCCAGATTCTCAAGACCGTTCGAAAGTCATTGAGAGAGATGTGATGACATCAGCCAACTCGTCAAGTATTCTTGGATGAGTTCTGTCAGGCCCCATAGACTTACAGGGATCCAGCTAGAACAGCAGATCCCATGTATGTTCAGGGTTGACTGGGATCATAAAAGGTTTTAGTGGTCTTAAGAAGATGTTAAAATTTAACATTCTCAGCAAGGTATGGGTCCCTAAGAAGGGAAATGTCCGTGGTCTGTATTGAATGCCTTTTCCAGAAGTTTCCAGATCTGGAGAGCTGTAGCTGTAAGCTGTGCTGGTGTTTACTCTGCTGTTTGGTACAGCAACATGTTCTTCATTACTGAGAGCTTGAATCTCTTTGGCTTGCCTAACAAGAGAAGCGTAGGAAAGAATTTCCTCAAGAAAACCTTAGTTTGATTTACTATGAAGTTATTTAATCATTCAGTGTTACCAAAACTTTCAACACTCAGTGTATCTTGTTTCTCTATAATCTGTATCAAGAGCTTTGTGGAAGAACTCATGCATAATGTATGAAGTGTTTTTCTAGATTGTTTAAATAAGATTGAGCTATATTTTGCATATAAGCCAGTGTTAAACATTGAAAACATGGTATCATTTTCTCAAAATTACAGCACTTACAGCAGAGAAAGGATTTTTCTGAAGATTTAAGGGAAAAACCAAGAATGTGACAGACCATGTTTTTGGTGCTGTTGTGACTAGCAGGAGCTGTTTACATACTTCTTAGTTCTTGGTAGTTAAAACCGTCTGAGATCTTTGAGCTGGTCAGTGACAAAACAGCCATTCTTTTTCACCAGTATTTTCTCATTGCTCTGCAACAGGAAGCTTCATCTCTTATCCATTGTTCATAATAATCTGTTGAATTATTTTGAGAATAATGCTTTTCTTCTAGGGGTGAATTGCTATAATTCTCAAAAAACGACCATTTCCTATGGCACTACTGTTTCCATTAGAGAGAAGACACTTTTACTTGGGTGCTGACTCTCTTCCTGGATGCCCATACATTATTTCTTGCCTTCTCTGTCAGTATGCTGCTGCTAGGGAAGTTAGGGCTCTTACCTGTGGGGAGAGAGCAAAGAGCTGCCTTTTCCTTACTGTGCTCTGAGGTACATCCTGCTTACCTAGGTTTAAAGGTTATTCAGTCTTTTTAAAGTAGTTATCAGGCAACAGAATCTGGTAAGAATTTTGACAGCAGAAGGCTAACAGTGTCACCACAAGACCGCAGTCCTGAGGGTGGTAAGGAATTGGGTGGGTGCTGTGCGTCCCACCTCCTGTGTCCTCCTTGGAGCATGGCTCCTGTTTCTACTTGTCCATCCTTCCTGGTGGCTGCTCCATAGCCCAGGAAGGATTATTACAGAGGATTTCAAGTGCTGCAAAGAAGCTGCGAGAACCAGGTCCCTGTTTCCTCCTGAAGCTGGGTACAGTTGGACTCTGTAACTCCTCTGGGCAATTATGGAAATTATTGCTTGGGTCATTTCCGCCTCAACAGCCCCTTTCCGAGAATGTTGATGTGCAGCTTAGAGGCTTTATTTCCTCAAGACAGATGCCAAGCCACAAGTGTGGAAAATCTTAAAAATCAGAGAAACCTCTGAGAGGTCAAGAATTCTCTAAGTTTTTTCAGTCTGTCATCTAAAATGCTAGTGTAGCTCTGTGCCTTGACAGCTCTCCCAGTAACATTGAGTAAGGTGAGTTTTGGTTCTATCTCTTTTCTACCCAAAGCCTGCTGTGTCCTTACCTGCCCTCCCACCCCCAACCTCCTCTGTTCACTCAGATCCTGCAGTCTGTGTATCTGCCTCCTCTTTTCATCATAACCCTTCCTCCTCCAGCTCCTGATGCCATATAGCAATGCTGCACAAAGAAATGTCTCTGTGAGAAGCCCTAGTGTGTATACTCTGCCTTGTTTTGTGTTGCACATGTATGCTTTTCTTTCTTGTTTTTAGGGCTGTCACCATAGTTCCAACATCAAAACTATTCCCTGTTCCTCATCACAGATAATTCCATAAATGTATTTCCAGTGGCACTTTTTATTTTTCATAGCACTCCAACAGGAAATTAAAGCTTCCTAGTTTCAGAGATGCAGCTGTTCCTTGCTAATGTATCCCAAAATAATCCCAAAATTGAGGCTGTTTGCCGTCTTCAAGTGTTTGTTCATACTTTTCAATCTACTAAATTTGTTTTCTCTGCACTTTGACTTGCTGATTTGTCATTAAGTGCAAAATAGGTGCTTGTGTTCCTGAAAGCAGGTGCTTCAAATTCAGGTTTAGAAAGTCCAGTTTCAGTTCCTGTGCTTGAAAATGGGATGTTTCAAGAAAAAAGGGAGCTTTCTCCTTGCCCAAAACCAGCCTTGCTCTCAGATATTGCTTGTCTGCAGCTCTGCTTACAGCCTCACATGATGAGTGGGCTGTGCCCGTTCGGAAGTGAGTAGATAGACACGCTGTCCTCTGCTCACCTAACCCTGGCTCCCATTCCTTTTGGCAGTTTTAAAAAATAGACTGCTTGCTTTTTTTTCTTGTTTTCACAGAGGAAAAACACTGTGCTGCTTTATCTAGTGGAGACAAGATACCTCAAAGCAGTACTAACTATGTTGGTCTCCATACAAGACCACACATGGCTCTGATGGCCTCAGCGTAGCAGTCTACAAAGACCAGAGAGCAACATCTGTGCTTGCATTTTCAATCAGGTGTCACTTGTCCCTGTTAAATAAGAGAAGACTTGCCAGAGGGAAGATTTCCTCAAAATGCCTTGCAAGAGTTCCATCATTTTCCATCTGAGCTATGTAAAATACATCCTCTTGTCACACCATTCCCTGCGGTACAGCCCCGTGACTGGCAGCATGGCTGGGGCAGGCAGCAAACCTCCGGGTTTCACTCAGAAGGAGCCAGCAATTCACTTGAGTGTGCTGCTAATGGCCTGCCACTTCCCACTACAGAGGATTAAGCACAAAAGGTTGAAGGAGAGTGACATTAGTATCAAGATATGCCATAATGTATTTGTGTACAGACTATGAGGCTCACTGCTTCTCTTCATGGGGAGCTTCACTCGTCCTTTATACTCATCCTCTTTTTACCTGCTCTAAAGAGAGCAGGTTGTTAGGTCATCTAAAAATCTCTTGCTTGCGTGAGATAAAGCTTACATCAAAATGGGTGTTTCAGAAAGTTAGAGAAACCCAATGCTGCCAGAACAGGGAGGTAGTAATGCTTACTTTAGGGGAATGTTAATAGGAGTCATCCATTGAAGTCCTCTGGACTTTGACTGGAGAATAAATCTGAGTGGAGATGTTGACTCTAAACACTGCAGTGGATGGGTGGGGGAGGGCATGTGGATTGAGCTCAGAAAAACTAATTTTCCATTGCTTGGATAATCCCTTCAGAATCTGTTTTATGAGCATCAGGGCAAGATCCTATCTCTTTATTAATGCCTCTGCAGTGCCTGTGTTGGAGTGGAAGGAGTGTCAGCGGACGAGTAGCTGTGCAAAGGCTGTTTCCATAACCGGTCAGCAGCTGATAGCTGTGAAGCTGAATCATTTAAATCTGTGCTAATATGCAGCACTTGGGATTTATTCTAGAAAATTTATGCTGGAACTTGAGAAACACAGGAGTGGCAATATGCACTCAAACAGTCAGATGAATTGCAATATTCACAGTCCATTAAGTCCGATAAAAAAATCCACTATCATTAAACTGGAAAAACAAAGGTCTGTCATATACATCTGTTATTTTTTGATATGGTAAGCATAGCTTGTATCCAGTAGGACTTCAAAATTGCAAGCTAATCTGGTGAACATATAGATGAATCTCTTCAAAACACAGTACATATTATCTCACTATTTTCAAACCTCAGCAGGATACAGCCAGCAATTCTCTGTCTTATATTTTCTGGGTTCTTTTACAGACAACTGGGTTAGATCCAGATCACTGGCTCAGGCTGATACAGACAAAATGATGATGTTGTAGCATCTAGTTTGTATTAAAGGAGAATATGGATTTATTTATTTATATTTTTACTCTGGAGAGAATGAGCGATAGGTGCTACATAACTTTCTGAATGTTTTTAGCTGAAAAAAACAGTTTTCATAACATACAGAGTGGAAGGGGGAGGGAGCATTTAGTCACCTCCACAGACATCTGAGGTTGATCCTTATATCAATAATGGTTCTATAAACTTTGTACTATTGAAAAAAATCAAAATACATATTTGCTGGTTTTTTACTTACAGTACTTAACACTTTTTTTTTTCTCTGAAGTAGAAAGGATGAGAATATTTTGCCTTTATGCCTCTCAGATGAAAACAGGCATTTTGAAAGCAAATTAGACACATGAGCGGGAACTAATGTGGTTGTTTTGTCATTTTCAGCCTGCATACAGTGAGGTTTCTGTCTGATGGGCTGCTGAAAGGAACGCAAGGATGAGTTGCTTGTCACCGTGTAATCTGTCAATATATAATTTGTCAACATATAATCTAAAGCAGCCCCTGGAGAAATAAGTACATGCTTTGTGGTTGCATTCATAATGAATTCAAGGAATGCAGATACCTTGTATAAAGCCAGGACAATCTAGCCATAACACTACGCTAATTGAAAAGATCTTTCTAGTTTCAGGATGAAGTTTTTGTGAGCTGGTAGGGCTCTATGTAAAAAACACATCACAGTGCTGTTGAAGGAAGAAAAGCACCTAGAAGCTTCCAGTATTGGTATTCAGTTGTTTTGCCAGTTCTCTAGCATTTCAGCACAGGTTGCAACACCTCTCAGAGTTCCAAGCCACTTTTTCCCCACCTGTCCCTGCCTGCTGTCTGTAATTTAGGTGCGCCTCATGAGCTCCTCTGTGAAGTTTATGTAATTAAAATAACCTTTGCGGAGGAACAAAGAGCAATTCAGTTTGACTGGGAACCTTGACTTTGCTTAGTGCACTGGTTTCCTCAACACAGTGCAAAATCAAATAAGTAGCTGAGTAGGACACTAATGGTTCAGAAGATATATAAGATACTAGAGACACAGAGAACACTAAGAGTAATGGGGAGAAAAATAACCTGAATTTCTCACTCATGCTCTTTGCTTCCATATTACAATATATGAAAGACAGGAGGAGCTTATAAGCTATTAACCAGCAGGCATGGCCACCCTAAATACCATCTATACTGCAGGAACCTTTTAATACAGGGTCCAGAAATCTATGGTGGGATTCTCGTTCTGCTCTTCATAAGCCCCAAGCCAGAGAAGAAAAATGTGTTACAATCCTAGAAGAGTCAGTCTGTGAACACTTCAGCTCTCCTTCAAAGAATGTAAATTCCTGGTACTGCCCAGCATGCTTTTTGCTCACCATTTTATTTTTATAAGCTCTAAATATAGTTCCCAAATGAAAAAGCTGTAAAATTTTCAAGTCTAAGATAGAACAATGTGAGCTGATCAAAACTGGCATTGATACAGTCTCTCTCCTCTCTTGCTGTGTGTTCCTGGCACCTTCTTTGCATCAGGCTGAGTGTTTTTCTGACTAAGCTGTGAGCCAAACTGGTAAAAATAGACTCCCAAACTGCTGACCAAACATTTCCACCTCCTTTCTTCAATCGGATCTAATGCTGATGTACTATATGCTGTGTTGATTCAGCATTCAAAACCAATGAAATAAAAAACTTGTCTGTTTCTTTGTATTTGTCATACTGGTTTGGTTCCCCAAAGGATCAACAAGCTTGATCTTACCCCACTGCTGTGACCAGTGCACAGGAGAGCTTGGGGAAGGGGAGGCAAAGGAGAATAGTTGTTTTTTTTGTTTTGTTTTTTTTTAGCAGAAACCTCTAACTAGAGAGGTTTAGGCTGAAGAGTGGTTCAGGATGGTCAAAATTGACCTGAAGCCCTCTGAGAAATGGTCCAGCCTGTGCTTGGGTGCAAGAGCACTGGCAAAGTGTGAGAGAATTGTCTTGCTGGGGAGTTTCAGGGCTAAACCCTCTCTTGCTGATCACAAGGGCACTGGATTCAGTTTCTGACATAGTGGTATAAGCCTAAAGTAACACACTGTCCAAGTGGTTTAAGCTTAAACTGAAAGTGTAGCCTCAGAGTCTGAAAACATGCAACTGATGAAAAGTGTATTGAATTGGTACTTGTCCCATGGAATTGGGAACTGAAATAGTTCAGAGAGCAGGTTCAGCTACTAATGATGGCTGGATTGGATTCCAGTTGAATTAGCTTGCATGAACTGCCCATAATGTGCCTGCATGAGCATTAGTGCTGGCTGGCACAAGAGAGAGAGCAGGGGAGAAGAGGACAAGGCTATAGGAACATAGGCTTAAATTGCAATGATGTTTAGTACTGGAGTGAGCTGAGAAGAAGGTTACATCTGTCCAGGTGGGGAGACTTAATCAGTGCAACTACAATCAGCCTAGACTGGAAAAAACAGTGGGAGCGGAAGGTGGAGACTGCACCATGCACTCCAAGTTGAAATGGATTGGTGGCAAATGGGAGAAGGTCTGGGGTGCTCTTTTCCCCTCTTTTTTAAGTAGTTGGCTTAGTAGTTCAGAGGTATGAATTGTATGAAGCACTACCTGAAAAATCTTCAAGGGATTACTCTGGGGCATGTAGATGCAGTCCAGAGTGACATTTGTTCAAATCAGCTTTTGAGGAAGGTAAGGGATTTTCTTTTTGCTGGCCTTACCCAGCCCAGCTCATCCTGGGAACTCAGCACAGTTTTGCAATTCTCAGCTGCCCCATTGAGTGCCAAATGAAATCCAGTGCCTAATGTAATGGTGAGATGTTTCTTACAGCAGACAGTGATATTATACATGTTATACAGGCCATTCCCCAGGGGAATTAATGGCTTGTAAAGGTGAAAAAGCTCCAGTAGTCCATTTTCTTTAGATGTTATTTTACTTTTTTAATATTTTCATTCTGTTTCTCCTATGTTCTGTGCAAGGCACAATATTCTTGTCCTAGAATGTGACATTGTTGAATCATGTCTTAGTACAGTTTCATGGCAGGAAAGCATGAGTTTGATCTATTATTATTTTAGTTCCTCTCCTGCACCGTGTATTTAGAATTTAGATTAATTACTGCAACTGGTCTTTAAATATTGATGTAATATAGGAACTAGGTGTAAATATTCAAATTGGTACATCTAAGGCTAAATTACTAAAAGCATGGTGTGTGACACTTGCTTTACTGATTGGTTCCAAAGGGACTGGCTAGGTGCTAAGCATTTCTAAAACTCACAGCCGTGTTTACTCTCTGGAACTAAATAAGAGACCTAGAGACCGAACTAGAAACATAGTGGGATTTGGAAGCTTGCATTTTTTTTATTGTTTGTTTTTTATTTGCTTTTTTAAATATAAATATCAGCATAAGCCTATGATCACAGGGAAGCAGAGAAAGAAAGGTGAAGCAATATTGAGGTGTTACTGAGTGATTGGAGTGTTTGTTACAACTTGTAATTAAGTAGAATTCACCCCAGCACAGAGGATTTCTGTAAAAGCCTTTGCTCCACACATGACCTACTTTGGGTCTCTGTGAAGGGCAGAAATTTGGCATAACTGGTGGGGTTCTGCCCCAGACATAAATCCTTGATGAAAATCCCAGTTATAACATTCAGCCACTGGATGTCCTCATTTTCAAAGGTCTGCAAATGTTCATCAACTGGAAAGCCACATGTTGTTGACAGTTTGCAGAGCATTGCATAAAAATATTCTTGCATAAAAATACTCCGTATGTATTGGGTGTTGCTAAGCTCCAAGCTTACCACCCATGTAGCAATGGAATCAGTTTCACTTATCAAGGTAATTGAACTACTACTGGGTGCAGAACATATATTCTCAATTCTCTCTTTCTTTTCTTTTCTCTTATTTTCTTGGGTTTTGGGGGTTTTTTTATGACTTAAGTGTAATTTACGTAACACCTTGCTTTGCAGGACTTGCATTCCTAAACACTGAGAAGTTCACTACATTTCTTCCTTTTTTCCAGTGCTACCTTTGCTGGAATTTACTGCAGTTTTTACTGTGGTTGTGCTGTGGACTGCAGCTTGTTTTTTCAAAGTTCTTATGAATTCTCAAGGGTACATCCCTCTTCTTGCAGGAGTCCTGATTGTCTGATCCCACAAAGATTTTGCCAGCGTTAGGTAATCACATCGTGCATGTAGCTACACCTGCCCAGAGAGCTTAACTTTGCTTCCTCTCAGAATCATACAATGGTTTGGGTTGGAAGAGATGTCAAAGATCATCTAGTTCCAATCCCTCTGCCATGGCCAGGGACACCTTTCACTAGACCAGGTTGCTCAGAGCCCCATCCAACCTGGCCTGCTTTCTGCTGCAGCTCATGAGCCATCATCCCCCACCTTTCCTTTGCTGCAGGCTTCCCTGCCTGCACCATCATGGAGGATGTTTCTCAGCCCAAGCTTCCCCTGCAGCTAAAGCTCTCATCCAGTCTCCTCATTCTTGCAGCTCTAATGGCATCATCCTCATTGCCAAACATTCCTGTCTTCTGATTATGATTTGACATTGCTTGTCAGACACCCTCCAACAACTTATAAAAATCTGAGCTGGCAGAAGGATTGACAATGGGCTGTCTGTAGTGCACGTGGGTTTCAAGTTTGTTCATGAAATGTGGGAAATACATTCATGAAAATCTGTACTGCTGATTTTTTTCAGTTTGAAACTTCAAGGAAAAAAGGTCTACTTCTCTTAGCTTTCTGCCTTTTATTTCTTTAATTTAAGCTGCTCTTAAACCACATTGTCTTTCCATCAAGGCAGCAGCTTGTGCTCTCTAAACACTTGTTTGAAATTGTGAAAGCAGGTTTTACTGTGAGTGGAAGACAATATCAGAAGAAAAATTAAGGCTAGGCTTCTTTCCTTCATTAGGGAAACTCACCTTCTGGTCACACTTACACTAGATACCTACCCTTCATGTACCAGCATGGTAGTTTTGTTCTCACACAAGTCAGCCTCTATAGCTGCTGAAGTCTGCTAAGATGACTGATGCCAGATATGCATTTATTTATCTCCTCACTCAGTGGTTCAGCATTGGGTGAGTGCTTCAGAAAAAGAGATGAACATGTTATGTTTCCACACACAGCTCTGCAGGACTGGTAGATCCTCATGGAAAGTTGCTCACCCCCTGCACATTCTTTCACGCCCACTGTGGAAAGGGAGGTGTACCCAGAGCTGCTCAGGTGGGCAGAAACCTGGAGTGCTTCTGATAGGACTCTGTCCTAGGATTTGCTCCAGCTCAGTAACTGTGCTGATTTCTGGACTCTGGAACAAGGCTAACTTTCATGTGAAAGATTCAGAGGATGGAAGACGGAGAGAAAACCACCATGGGCAGATCTGGATGACACAATTCTTGTCACAATGCTATTACCTTAATCCCAAGTATGTGCTGATGTTTCCATAACAGGGAGAGGAGCCAAGCGTGATACGAGCAGGCTGCTCTGCAGACACAGTGAGGAGCAAAGAGCAGCTTCTGAAGAGGATGTGTGTTGCACGACTTCTCCAGAGCTGCCAGCAGCTGAGGAGCTAGGAAATGGTTGACTGGAAATGAGCTCTCTCCACTTCTGGAGACTAACTTGGCTGTGGGAATGAATCAAAAAAGTCATGTCCCTGCCCTAGAAACTGTGATACTACTCTGAAATTTGCTCATCTTAGGCTAAATGATGGTCTCTCAGAAAACATGGCTTGTAAACTGCTTAGGAACTGGTGGCAACCTGCAGACTGCTCAGCCTTTGCCCTCTAGGAGAAGACTTACTGATCCCTTTCTGTCATTCTGAAGGGCATTGTGGGCCATGCGAACAGTGGTGGCAAATACAGATGAAGAAGAAATGGAATTGGAGTTCCACATCTGTGTACTGAGGTTGGACACTTCTGCTTTTCCCTCTGGCACTCATGGTTATCCTTGGAGAGCTGAAGCCTGCTGTGATTTTGCAGGGATCTACCTACTCTTTCCTCTTGTGGCTTTTGAAGAGCTCTTCAGAAAATGTCGGGTGTTGCTTTTAGAGATTGTGAAACTGGAGATTTAACTTGGAGTGATGAAAAGAGATTAAAGGTTTTGCAAGCAGCAAACCCTAGATTTATAGCAAACACAGAGGATTTTGCTTCCTCAGTACAAAAGCCCAGATGCAGCTCAAAATCAATAATAGATCTATGCGCATTTACAGATACATCTACATTCAGGCTATGAAACCTTCTTCCTGGGTGCATATTTTCCTTTTAAGCAGCTTGTACTCAGGCTGTCTGCAAATGTATCTGTTCATCAAGTGGGCAACACTTAGTCCGTTCTAGAAATAAGCCAGGAACATTTTTTTCTACAGGAAGCCAAGAGCAGGACTGACAAGACAGATGGAAGCTGCTGAACTGTTACACAGCTTGTTAGGGAAGCGCAGAGCCCTTTCAAGCTGCGGCTGCAGCCAGGATTTACCTCTTGAGAAATGGCAGCAATCCCCAAAGTAAGTAGCTTGCATGGGCTACAAATCTGCCTCAAAATAAGCAGCATGGATGCAGCCTTTTTATTTCAGCTGAGATACTATAATATGGGATGAGGCTGAGCAAACATGTTGTGACTGTCCCCACTTTGGTGCTCTGTATCCCGGATTGCTGGCTGTGCATCCACACCAAGCTGTGGATCACACATCTGTATTCCTTATATAGATAAAAATTCCAGCTATGTTAACAGCAGATCTGCGAGGAATTTAGTTTTTGCTTTAGCTGGTTAATGAACCAGTGTCTTGCTCTGGCTGGATGTTTGATGCAGCAGCTGGACAGCCTGGGCAGCATGATGCAGTCCATGGAGGATTTGGGGGATTTTTAGCTCCTAAATACTAGGCTTGTTAGATGCACATGTTTCTGGGCCTTTGTGAACTGATTTTTTTTTTTTTCCCCAAAGGAATCTTGGACAAGTTTCATAGTTGTGGCAGCAAAAGGCCCATTGGTGGCAGGAGGCTGAGCTCACTGCTTTCTGGTAAAAAGGCTCTTTTTCTTCCAAACCAAACGGTCATAGCAGCAAAACTACTGTGCATCTTTTCAAGATACACATAGTGTATTGTCTGGTAAGTGTATTCTCAGAACCAGATGACCATTTTAGCTAAAACTTCCTTAAAAATACCTGAGTCTGAGCCAGATGACATTATCCTGACAACTGGAGCTTAGAGAGGTTGCAAGCAAGTAGAAACTAGATCTTACAAAAGGAAGTACTGGGCCAGCTAATGATAGAGATATCATCTCTTCCTATTGCTCTCGATGACAGAAGGACAAAAGGTGCCCTTCTGCTTCCTAGGGAAATTTCCAAACTAAAGAAAGGGTCTTTAATTTTTGTGAGGGGGATTTTGGCTGAGGAAAGTTAGCAGGAAAGCAAAATACGGAAACCTGCAGCAGCTTGGCATTGTGTGTGAGGTAGAAGTTGCCCATTTAGTGCTAAGTGTGTCTCCAGAAGCTAGAAAGGGCAAGATGCTTTTGTTTTTGACTTTATTTATAGCTGTTGTGTACTCTCAACTTCCCCTGTTTTCAGCTTGCAGCCCTAAAATTAATTAAAAATAGAGCATAGAGCTTCCCACCTTACAGAAAATAAATGACGTGATCTCATGGTGATCCCGTAGGAGGTGCGCAGGGATGAAGTGGGAGACAAAAGGATCAAGGAAAAACTGTGTTACACAGCTATATCTGTATTAGGCCCAACATCTGTATCCTGGGATCAGATTTCTGCTGAGATTTTGCTTGAGGGCATCTTGTCCTTCCTGCTGGGAAGAGGCACAGGGTGAACCACAAGATGACCATGGCTGTGTTGGGAAAGTTGGAGGAAAAGCGACATATAGGAAAGGGGGCCCTGGGTGGGCTCTGTATTTTTGCGGTAGCCCATATCCCGGCAGCACTTCTACCTGGGGCCAACC
This sequence comes from Oriolus oriolus, assembly GCA_013400235.1. NCBI lineage: Eukaryota > Metazoa > Chordata > Aves > Passeriformes > Corvidae > Oriolus > Oriolus oriolus. The sequence continues at coordinate 28,254 of VXBT01001294.1, forward strand.
CCATCTGTACAGCTCCTAAACCTGAAAGCACTGATGTATCTGGACAGCCTAAACCAAGCAACCCCATGGCAAGGAGTGGGAGATGAGAAGTCAAGCCTCTGCCACAAGCCAAGAGCCCGGCGCCATGCACAGCAGAGTGGTATGGACGGCTAGGCTGCAAAATTACAGCCAAAATTGCAAGCTGCTGCTTGCCAACTGTGTGGCTGGAAGGAGCATGCCAGAGCAGACTGGGTTTCCTTCTCACCCTCGTCTGGCCTCCTGTCAGCCTACGCCTCCGCACGGTCTCTGGACAATGTGCTAAAAACTGGAAGTAGAAATACAGAATTAAAAACTTGAATAAAATGTCCAGGCTGTCCAGGCTCAGGGTCTGTGTTTCTGTGATGGTTGAAAAACCAGTGGGCATTTTACAGTTAAAGCTGAGCAGTATCCACAGTGGGTGATGGTGCTTTCATGCCAGGATTCCCACCAATGGGCATGACAAGGTGTATATTGCCCCTCTGGTGTCAGTTGGAATGAGCCTATTTTTTGAAGCACCAGGTCCTTTTCTGGTCCACACATATTCAGGTCATCTCATTTCACATTTGCAGTCATCTCAGATCTTCCCATAATCAAATTAATTTCAATATTCAATACACAAAACACTCTTAACTGAGCACACGGTACCTTGGAAAACCTCTTCTCTCATAAAATGGCCGAGGATAGGATAGAATAGTTCAGTGTGAAGAGACCTATGGTGATCATCTAGCTGGGCTCATGGAAGTTCCTTGCAGTTAGGAGTTTGCTGAAGGGTCATACTCTAGCCCACTTTGCTTTCTATTTACTCCTTCTGTTTGCCTGCAGAGCTTCGAAGGTGCCTGCATGGACTTCCTGGTTCACCACTGTGTGCCTGTTTGCCAAGTGTTTACTTGACCTAAATTCTTTTGAAAACCATCATTTGTGACAACTTAGCACAGGCTTTACAGAACTGGGTAGCTGATTAATAAGCACTGCGACCTGGACTCACAAGCTCTGACATTTTACCAACAGTACAGGCAGGTTTTTTTCAATTTTATTTCATTTAAAGTATTACTGATTTCTTAAACTGTATTTTTTTCTAACTGTAAGATTGAGCTGTTGTATATATGTCCTAAATTGCTAGTTCATCTTCCAGTCCTCAGAATAACATGTCTCCAGAAAGGTATTTAATTCTGAAGACAGTTGTGATTCTCACTGAGTAGCTACATCATACCAGGTAACTCACTGGATTCAGATGTCTGCTTTTAATGCTAGTTGTTATTGCGACATGAATAAAGGCAGAAAAAATATTTTACCTGGTGCAGCTGTTTCAACAATTTTTGCTTTTGGGATTCCAAATAATTTCTGGTTATATTTTATTTATCCTTGGTCTGATTCCTTAAATAAGAAACTTTCACAGTTCAGTTCCTCTTGCTCTAAGGAGAAATGTCAGAAATGTCTTCATTCTTTTTCCTGAAGATCAGCAACACTTTTATAACATGGTATTTTATAATTTGAATTAAAAACAATCTTTTGTGGTAAAATCCATTAAAGTACAGCTGTCCAATTAACATGCATTTATATGACCCAATACAGGAAATTAGTGAAGGGTCGACTTAATATTAAACTTGCATTTATGAATGCTAAATGTGGAATTGTGTGTGTGCAGTTGTTGATAATACCCCATTTGACTATTGTAAGGGCATTAAATTCCCTTCCAGCTGAGAGGAAGAAGAAAATAAGAAAGCACATATATTAAAAGAAAAAAGTTTTGAAAAAAATATGAGCCAGTCAAAATACATTTCATTGTTGTAAAATTTACATTAGCCCTGGTGCTAGCTGCTTCTACCTCCTCTCTGTTAAACATGCTCCAGGTCCATCAATCAGTCCATGAAATGATGGGCTGTAACAATGCTCCTGATACGGGTTCTTGACATGCCAAGTGGCGTTCCCTATTGCGACTCTTGCAGTAGTGGGAACCACCAGCTCAGCTTCCCCAAAAGAGATGGCACCTCCTGACCCTCGCAATGCTGAAAGCCCACTGGCAGCTGGGGGTCTCTCATCACTCAGCCAAAAGAGATCACGAAATGAAGGCGAGGCTTAATGCCTACCCAAATCCTCACGCTGGGCTGATAGGCGGGGTGACCTACCTTGTGCTTACATCTCCCTTTTTACTTCATGCCAAATCCAGCAGTGTGGTCGTTTCTGCTGGCCATAGGAAATAGAGCACCAAACTCTATCCAGTCAAGGATTATTTAGTTACATCATGATGTTGATTTGAAAAATTAAACACAGACCTGAATTCATGTCTCTATTTGTTCTCATCACTGTGTTTGGAGAAGCGAAATTTGTTGTGAGATGTACTGAACTGGCTGAAAACAGCAAAAACCTGAAAGAATGGTTGGGACCCAGAATCTATCCATTAGCTGTGACAGCCAGCCCAGCAATTGGGAGGGGAAAAAAAGAAAGAAGGAAAAAGCCTATCCCGGCCACCAGAATATGTCTTTTCCTTATTTGCGAGAACACATCAATTTGTTCTTCTGGCCAAAGAAGATGAGGGGTGTCAGCCCTTGAAAGATGGCATGAAAAATGAAACTACTAGATACAATGCAACCACATATGACTGGCCACTCCTTACAAACCAAACTGAAGCAAGTAGGATTAAATCAAAGTAATACCTCGTGTGATTACAGCCCATTGTGTTCAAATGAAAGCTGACAAAGCTGACGTTAACATGAGTGATTTGTTTGGTGGTGGGGGTGGAGAGGACAGGAGATGCTACAGCTTCTGCTCCCAGTGATTGCTATTTATAACACTGTAAAACCACAGCGAACGTGTTAAATGCGCTGCCACAAGCGCGTGCTGCCTCAGCTTGGTATTATGGCTAAAATAATTCATCGCAGCTCTTAGACGTGCCTTTGTACTAGTAATGCATCATGTGATTCTCTATCAGTAATTCTAGGCATACAAAAACCTTCTAGATGTGGTGGTACCTGTGATGATTAAACCGTAATTTGTAACTGTAGGTGTTTAATCAGTACGGGAACACTTTATAGTCACATCTACCTGCTGTTTTTACAGCCCTCCTCTAAACAATTTACATAGAAACGAAGCGCAAATGAGACTGGAGTCCTCAGCCAGCAAAACTGAGCAAAGAGAAGTATGTCAGTGCTAATTACCTCCAGCACCCTGCCGGGGCTGGCTCTCAGCAGCTCTGCAGGCTGTAATACAGTTACTGTGGGTTCAGTAGTATTCCTGTCTAATTTGCTCAGAGGTGCTGGGTAACTAATCTTCCAGCAGAAATCCAGTGCTAGTTAAATTATTTCCCCCAAAACGAATCCTGTTAGCTATAGTACTTGGGTCTTTCTGTCTTCATTCTCTTCTTGTTTTGCCCTGGATTCTCTGTGCTATGTAACTGCATCTCTTTATAGCAAGGCTTAGAAATCTTGGGGGGAAGGAAGAAGTCCTGAATGCAGAAAGAGGCTTCAGGAACTTGGCCTGCTTTATTTTTATCTGTTTTTAAAAGGTATTATTATTATTCATTGTACTTTTCCTAGTGTTAATTTAAGTGGATTTTGAACTATGAGCTTTATGAACTACTTAAACTATGCTGATGCAAAATCTATTTCTATCCATTCTCTATGTTTTTATCTATCCCACAATATACTTTACTATTATTAAATTCTGATTATTCTGAATATTACTGCTTTCCTTGTAGCAGCACTAACCTCCTCTGCACTCACTCAAGCCCATGGATATCCTTGCTCTAGGCCTTTTTATAAGAGTCTCAACTTGAAACTTGGCGTTGTTTGCTTGAATTGCCTTTTGATAAGCCAGAAAGCAATTCTGTCTGAGCCATGCCGAGGAGGGAGAGCTGCAGCATGACCTTGCTCTTGCTTCTTTCAAACCATAACTTCCAGGAATGCTCCTGAGATCAGTCCAGCCTTATCTGTATTTCACATTTCATTGTCTGAATTCTTTATAAGTCACATAGACCTAATTTTTTGTTCAGGATCACACAGGATGATGGTATCGAGCAAGAGAAATTGAGATTTTCAGCACTGAAGCTCTTGGCTATGTTCCCAGACCAGGCTGGTAGTGACTGAAGGATAGCTCTTTGTTTGATGGACTGTAAGACATTAATCTTTCGGTCATGACCATTCTGCTAAGTTTCAACTATGAAGTGACTGTCTGTATAACTGGTACCCCTCATGTCATTCCCAATAGAGAGCCCTGGAAGCACTGAACTGTTCAGCAGGGGGATCTCTTGCACTCAACACAACTCCACTGGCAATGCCATGCAGGAGTTTGCCCACCTCCTGCTGTGTATGTCCTGCAAATAATTGGGGCTGCAACCTTTGTTTATGAGCACCTTAACACCATTTAACGGGGGCAATAGTGACTGTCACAAACCCTGATGTGGGTTGCCTGATCACAGTGCGAATAGCAGGAAGATGTGTGAACTGTGGTATCACAGTGAGAGCAGACTTAATCTATTCCCCTCTAAATCAGAGCTGGTAGAAGTCTGACCTTGTCTGCACAAGGCTGAAGAAAGCAGTCAGCTGGGAAAGAAGCAGAAAGCTAGTCCCCACACTCATTTATTCCTCCTGCAGAAGGGCTTTACCTCTCTTATCAAATGGCAGCTGGAGCCAGGTAATCCCCCTGCAGGACTGTGAGAGCAGCACACCGTAATTCCTTCTGCACCTGAGCCACACCTTAGCTTGCTATGGAAATGTGTAATGCAGCAGGATTGCTGCTATCAGAGAGGGCAATACTGCTCTGATGCCTGGGGGACACAGTTGCCCCAAGTAATAATGTTGTCAAATATGTGTTAGTATGAATTCTAGCGACTTGATGTCCTCCTTTCTCACAACTTGTGTGCCTGGCTATAGCTTCTAGTTACTGTATTGTATCACAATTCTCTTTTCTCACCCTTTTTTCAAGACCTCTCCCACCAAAATTTGTCCCAATATGAGGTCTCTTCTTCATTTAGGGAAGGTTTTTTTATTGCTGCTATTTCTTAGTGCAGAAGAACCCCAGAGACCAATAACTTATTACACTTACCAAAGTTGAACAGGTTTACTTGCTTGGGAGGTTGCTTTCTGCTGTGAGAATACTATTTCCTCAAGAACAGCACTGGTTTTTCCTTTTCACTATTTCCATACCATAGCTTCAGGCTATATCTTCACCTGTGCAGTGGGCCAGGGGCACTAGCACTGATTTAATGTCCTAAGCATCCAAGGATTTTATCAAAGATCCTATGACAGTGGCTGTCCACCTTAGAGAAGGGAAAGATCTTTATCCTTATATTGAGTGTCAGCTGGTGAAGGCAGATCTCATAAATAAGTATTAAGCTCTCTTGCCATCACTCTGTCCCCTGTACTCCTGACGTTCATGAGAAGCGTGCAGATAGTTTGACTCATACTGCATTAAAGTACACAGGCTCACCCGATTGCCAGTCACCCTCCTGTTACTGCCTAGACTTGTCACAGTGAGCTGTAGTCATGAGACACATGACAGCATCTGCAGAAGTGACATCTCATGTCAGACTTTGTGTCCGTATCATGCAAGAAAGGCTCAAGCTGTTTACAAGCATCTGAGACAGATCAGTGTAAGTCCTCTTTGTCTGAAGGGCATGTTGGGCATTTCTCCCAAAGGGCACAGAGGATGGTGGGACAGAGAGCAGCATAAGCTGGCGAGAGAACCTTTCCACTGAGGGCACTGCTAGACCTCTTGCCTGTTGTTACACTCAGCTGTGGGACAATGTGGATGCTTCCAGACAAGCAGAAGATGGACATGAGGTCCTGAGGTGCCGCTGACCAGTCTGGTTTTTAGAGCTGGAGTTCAGGAGTCAGTGCGTTCATCCTTCTGTTTGGCAATTAAGCAAGTCACATTGTTCTCCAGCTTCAAATGCTTTGATTTATCCCATCCCCATGATGTTGTCCTTTGTAGTACTGCATGTCCTAGGTAAACTGGGGACAGTCAGCTGCAGCTCTCCTTTGTTCATGTGCCCTGGTGCATGGCTCCTCTGTAGTCTCACTTCTTCAGAGGGTTCCCTAGGAAGAGAGGCACTGAGGTCACTGAATTTAGGCAAAGCAGTCTTGGCAGCAAATCTCGGTTGGTCACAGAGGCTTGTGAACAGTTCAAGCCTTAAATCTGCCTCAATATTTGTGCAGTTGGTCTCTGCTGAGCCTCCACGTTCCCTGCATCTGGTTCAATACCTCCAGTGTCAGATCTTGGGTTGGAGCTGCCATGAGAAGATTGATTTTCTGAACCTGGCTCCTCTGCCTGGCATCAGGGAGGACCGGTCTCACCAACAGCTGCAAGAAGTGCCTGGCTGGCCACTGGTTGGGACCCACGAACTGTGGTGGAAATGGTCCTCCTCATCTCCACCTCTAAAATCTGCTGGGCAGCTTCCTGCATCCCTGTCTTTGCCAAGCACTGCCAACGTGCAACAGGTTCATTTGATTTTCCCGTCAAAGTTATCTAATCTCCTGCCGCGGGGCTGGGTAGGTTTAGGAGTGCTGGTGTGTGCCTGCCCTGTTTTCGAGCACATGTGAACACATTTTTGAATGCTCTTTTGTAATCACTGAATACATTGATGGAAGGAAGAAACTATTGGTTCTGACGGCTATTTTTTTAAGGTATTTATAAGAAGTTAACATTTTTAAAGTTTCTTGTTTTGTAGGTCTGCAAAGAGTAACAGTACACAAGCACCTAAAATGTCCTTTTTAAAACCAAAAAATAGGCAGATCGCTTCAGTTCCCACAGAAATTTAAGAAGTTAAGCTTGCAAGATTTATCAGCTAATTTAAGAAGAACCTAACAATAGATACATTGCAACTTTGTAAGTTTAAGTATTGTCGGTGCTATGCAGGGATTGAAGAAGAGAGACAACTACAATAAAGTCCCCCTCTCCCCTATTCCTATATCTGCACCCAATTATAATTATGCAAGAAATTAGCAATATTCCAAGAGCAGCTCTGATGTTAACTGCCTGTTTTCAAAAGTATTTTGTGTTGCTGTGTAGATTACAAAATTGCTATTATGCAACCAGAAAGACGAGATCCTTTGAGACTGTTTTGCCATCGGAGCTCAGGAGCACATCGCCCCACTCACAGGGGCGTGGAGTGGGACTGCCGGGAGTCCAGAGCCGGCGGACACAGGCAGAGGGCTGCCGGAGTATTTGTGTTTGCTAACCCTTGTGACCTTACAATTGCCCTTTTGAAAGTGGATTTTAAAAAAAACAAAACATGTTTCAGAAAGCCTTGAGGATGGTATATCCTTTTTTTCCCCTTCTTTTTTATGTTCGACTAATGCAATTTGAGAGGGAAAACATTACCCACGGCCACGTACCTAGAGTGCGTTCCACACATTTTATTGTGTTACTTTCCAGACAGCGTTCTAACAACTGAAAAGAAGCTGCGAGCGTGGTCTGCGCACGCTCCCGCTCGGTGTTCCCGGGCGCCTCAGGTAGGGATCGGCATGTCCCGGAGTTGGTGAAAGGAGCGTCCCACACCGCTCCCCGGCACTCCCGGTTACCGCGGACACCGCCGGTGCCACAGCAGCTCCCGCCCGCCGCGGGGCGGTGGCAGAGCCCGCCCGAGGCGGCTGCCGGCCCGGCCATTGCTGGGGCGGCCGCGCCCCGCCAGCCCCTCCGGCAGAGGGGCGCTTGCGAGCCCCCGCTGCCCGGGCAGCACTTCACGCTTCCAGCCGGGGGAAGCTCCGTGCCGGCGCCGGTTTTCTTTTTTCCCTTGGCAGAAAGTTGTGCGGGCGCCCGCCCCCGGCTGCCCAGGGCGAGGCGGCGCCGTGGCGGGCGCGGGGGGGTGTGCGAGCGGCGGGCCGGGTCCGGGCCCGGGGCGGGGCAGGGCGGTAGGGCCCGGCCCCGCTGATGTCAGCCGGGACGGGGGAGGAGGGGAGGGGGAGCGGGAGCGGCCG
>VXBT01001294.1:36454-62440 GCA_013400235.1 Oriolus oriolus
GGGCGATGTTCCACTGCATCCCCCTGTGGCGGTGCAACCGCCATGTGGAGTCCATCGACAAGCGGCACTGCTCGCTGGCCGCCGTGCCCGAGGAGATCTACCGCTACAGCCGCAGCCTGGAGGAGCTCCTGCTGGACGCCAACCAGCTCCGCGAGCTGCCCAAGGTGAGCGGGAATGGGAGCGGGGTCCAGGTGAGCTGCCCCGGCAGGTGCCCGCCGAGCTCCCCGGCCCGAGGCTGCGGTGAGGGGCTCCTGGGGCCGTCGGTCTGTGGTAGCAGCCCTTGGAGTTAAAGGAAGAGCCGGAGTTTCGGGTTAGCGCTTCCCCGGAGTTAGGTGGTAAATGAGCTTTCACGAGCAGAACCTGGAGATCCGCGTCTTGCGGGAGGATAGGTCCTGTTGGAGGGCAGGGGGGTTGGTGCCGGAGTCGCAGGACATGAGTGTATATTGTGATTGACATTCACGTCATTGGAATTACGAGACCTTGGAGGGTATTCAACCCTCCCCTTTTTTCCCCTTTCGGTAGATACTGTCTGCTCCGTGCATGGGAAAACCAAAACCCTCCAGCAGATAACCGCGTTCCCGTTTCTGCCTTCTACTCCTGGACACTTCGTAGTGCAAAACACGAGAGACGAATAAGCCTTTTCTGTGTCTCAGTTCAAGTCCCGTACAGTTGTCAGTGTTTTGCTTCTCACTTGAAACATGGAGTCGGAGTTTCATGCATACTGTATTTTTAGTAGTATTATCAGAGGTGAATTCACTTTAAATTCAACACGGTTTTGAGACCTTGAGGTGGTACCGGCCAGTGTGCCTCTCCAGGTGGCACTTGCAGATTTTGCTAGAGGAACTCCATCGGTGATTCCAGCGAGGCACTGTAGGGCTCCAGATGCAGAGTGAGTGGGAGGCATGCTCGACCTCTGACTTGAGGACCTACGGGCTTTTTTCCCCGTGTTTGCTCTTTAAACTGTGGACAACTCAGAAGCCTTTGTGAGCTGTGGTTGGTGGAGTTTGACACGGGAAGTGTTACTGGGAAGCTGCATCTTAAAAGTGTGTGGACTCTTACTAACTTGGAATCCAAGACGCTGAACTCACTAGCCAGAAAATTTTTGAAAAGCACCTTTGTTTGCACCTGAATCAAAGTTGCTCTGTTCCTACCCAGGCTTAAGCAGCCTTACTTTTTATTTTTTGAAATTCAGTACACTCACATACACTCTCTTTTTGCAGTCTACATAGTAAGAGTAATCCTGATGGCTAGGTTTTCCTTCAGACAGTAGTAAAGATATTCAGTTGAACTGACATATTAAATTTGTCTTTTTCTTTTGAAAAACCTAGGTTCAAGTTTGCATCTTGTTGTGACTGAACTCTTTATCCTTCTGAAGCAGAGCAAAACTGGTTTATGTAGCCTGTGTGTGGGTGCTATTTTTACTTCCAGCAGTTTTTGCTGGCTTTGTTCGCCAACCAAACTCAGGAGTCTCTTTGTACTAGACCTTTCTTCTTAGTGTTGGCTTTCAGGCTTGTACACATCATATTACAGGGGTTTTTATGTGTGTGTGGCTGAAATCCCACTGAAACACATGGCTTTCTGATTTTTGAAAAAAATAATAAATCCACCACCAGCTGGTTGGGGTGTACAAATGTAAAGGTTGATGTCTGTTCATGGTGTTACATGGTATTAATTTCTATAAATAGAGTGCAGCTATTTATTGTTTCTCCTCTCTTCCTTGAACCATGATATATGAAATAGCCTTTTTTTTTGCCCTGTGGTGCTTAAAGAGACCACTTCTTCCCATTACGTACATGTCGCTATGCATTACATCCCATACGTGTAAGAAATAGCTGAGGGGATTAAAAACCACCAAAAACCAACTGAGGCTCCTTGGCATTGTGGTGGAATCAAGCAAAAGTTGAAGTTAGAAAGAAGTTTTTTTTGTCTTTTTTTTTTTAAATGTGCATGGATCATGTTACAGGAGTGCCTAAATATACTGTAGGAATATGTTTGTGGGTTTTTAGCTGGACTAGGAGGAATCTGATGAAATACAACCACAGAAACATACTTGTAGTATCTGTCCTAAGTACTTTGTGCCTTGTCAGCAAAGGCATTTTTATTGGGGCTTCCTGCAGGAACCTATGAACTTTCCTTGTCAGTTCCGTATTAGTGACTGCTCATAAATGGAATACAGTGCTGTCATCCCATGTAAATAATGACTCTGCAGAATTTTGAGGTACGAAAATAGAGCTGCAGTCCTGAATGTGAAACTAATCTATTGAAGGCAAAACTGATGGGAAGACCCCTGTTCAACTGTTCTGCCAGCAGATAGTTCTAAAAGTTCTCCTATAGGAATCTGGTTCAGGAGAGTTATGAAAGATCTCTCCGTGGAAGGTAGCTACAGCATAACATTGCTCACTCCTGTTACATTAAAAGGGTAGTGTCAGTGCAAAGTACAGATACAAAATGGGAAATAAGTGCAAAAAGCTGGGGTAGACCATACCTCTGGTGGAGAAAACATGGGGGAAATTATCAGAGTGTGTAATTAATAAAGTGTTAGGTGACCATAGGTGAGAGTGATTGTTACATCCTTAATTTAGTGTAATTCATTGTATTAGTCTGACCTTAACTCTGTTAAGTTTCTTCTCTACATACATAAGGGCAGCAACACAAAATCAAGCAAGATTTGGGCTCAGTTGAGGCTTAAACAAGTCAGGAGAATTGTGCGACTCTCAGTGGCTATTTAGTTAGGTGTTTTTCAGTGCTTGACAAAGTCCTGAAGTTCACAGTGATCTGTGCCAATTCCTGCTGAATCACTTGTGGGCTGTGCTGATGCCATAATATAATCCATTAACACTGATAAGGTGTTCGTGTCTCTGAGATGTTGTGATGCCCCTTAGGAAATTGCTGCTGTAAAGCCTCGCCTTGGCACAGTGAAGAAGAATCACCCTGTAAACTCTGTCACTTGCAGCAGAAGTTGCCATGGATGGAGGAAGAAACCCCAACTCTGCTGCTCAGCTCTTCATTGTGTGCACAGGTAGCTCAGACTCATTTTCCCAGTGTGGGCAGTTGTGGTCTGAAAGGTCTGTTGCAGCAGGCAGGAGGTCTTGTAAAGCTTCTCTGAAATCAAGTAGATATTGGTGAGGTCTTTTACCAGCTTTGCCATGGCTACAAGTCAGACAGTGATGATGGCTTTATTTCTAGACATCCACTTTCCATCCACTTGCATATTTTATTCATCTCTTCAAATGTGGAGCTTTCTGAGGCAGATAAGTATCGGCAAGTAGCATGATGAAATATGTGGACCTGCTGCATTTCTCTCAAGCTGATGAGGCAACTTGTGTTGGATACACACGCTTCTCCCCTTCCCCCCAGTTGTCTCTGCCCCCATTTCTATCAAGTAGCAATAAAAGGTGTTCTTTGGTTGGTTTGATTCAATGCACCAGTAAAAGAATACACTCAAATTCATCCTAAAATCCCCATTTTGAGATACAAAAGTAGTCCTAGGCTTTGTTTAATTTGCAGTCTTTCCTAGCATACTTAAAACCTCTCTTATTCTAGAATAAGCCAGTAGAGCATGACATATGTTAGGGTGCTACTGAAAAAACCCAACAGAACAAACACGCATAAAAATCCCTTCAAAATACAGAAGAGAACTTAGAGAATTGCTGTAGCATCCTGAAGGGAAATGACTAGCAGAAGGACCCAGCACTATTGCTGAATTGTATGTTCTGAGATTCATGTGAAGTATCCTCAGGAGAAACGAGAAATACACTTGAATTATTTTGAAGGAATTACTTTGCTAGTTTTATTTTTGTTCTGTAGGCTGACCGAAAGGTATGGTAGAGTTCTTCACCTTTTTCCGAGGGGAACGGGTAGGAAAGGTTCATCTAGAAAACACCTGAAAAGAAATGTCTGGGAAGCAGAGAGAGGTGGATGTATTGCCCCCATTATTTCTACTCTTCCCCATGTTTGCTTCCTTGTGTATTAAGGTATATGTGGATCCAAAAAAGAACTGTTCCTCTGACCGCCTTTTCCCTACAAATACCTTTTTTCACTGAGCTGTACCTGTCAGCATTTCAAGAGCACAAGGCAGTAATTTTTGTCTGTAGAGTGCTTTAAAGGTTTTTTATATCATTTTGCTGCTTCACATTTGGTTTCCCATGTCAGTAAATGATTCTTTCCCAAGGTCTCCTTAACTGCTCTGCTGGATCCCTGGGTTCCTTCTTTGCTCCGTTCCCCAGTTATGTGATGCGGAACTTGTGCTTATGTTGACAGCGACCTTTTTCTGTTGTTACCACTGGTGTCTCAGGCTCCTCACCCTGTGTGTTCATACTTTCCCATCCTCCCCTGTCCTTAATGTTCCAGGGTCTTGCTTATTTCCTCCAACCTAAACAGCTCTGTCTGCCATCTGTTTCTGATGCTTTGCTTCCTCTCTTCTCCCTTCTGTGCAAGGTTCTTGACTGCCCTTGCAACATCTCTTTTCTTTGTACTCTGCTCTTTCCCCTTCCTTTCTGCTGCCTCCCAGGTTCCCTCCTCTGCTCTTGCCCTTCTTGCAGGATAAGCCAGCCTGGTGGGATTGCTGGAGGAGCAGGCTGTATACTATTAAGCTGCTGGTGGTTTTCCACAATAATGAAGTCTCTCTGAAGCCTTTCTCAGCAGATGTGGCTGTTTTCCCACAGAACAGCAATTTCTAGCTGTCAGCATGCTTCTCACCACTTCTGCTTTACAAGACAAATTAAAGAGCTGCACCCTTTGGTCTGAAAAGGATGGGCTATGTATAGAGTTGGTGGTAAAGTGTGGCTCTTAACTAGCTTAAACAATTCCTTCTCCTGTGTTGGATCCCAAGTGCCTTCTGTTGAGTATTTTGTGTATCTGATTTTATTGGGGGAAAAAAAAAGTGGTTGCCAGTGTGCATAGAGTGACTTAAAAATGTAGTTTCTGTGTTTTTTTCTAAACCTGTAGCATTTTTATTTTCCTTGGGAGTGAAAACTTGAAGGATTTTTCAACTCAAGCTGTAATGTGTAGTATATCATTTGCTACACGTCAAAAACTATTCTTCACTGAAGAGTAGGCTTTCTGGCAAATTGCTTTGATAGAGGAAAATAACACATTCTGCATGATGCGTTTCAATAGCTTCTCTAATAAAAAGCATCAGATAAAAATAAAATGCTTTCAATTCTATAGATCAGTGTGTAGTTGATGAAATGTTTTCTACTCCCGTACATTAGAATTTAAGGGCAAATACATCCTGTCAGCCTAATTTCTCTGTGCCTCCAATTTGCAGTACAAAACTGAATCTCTGCATATTGCTTTTTCCAGTGATAAAAAAAATAAAAATGTCTTAGGAACCCTTGAATGCAGCATTATATTTTGGCCTTTGTATTAAATCACAGCATTCTTTGCATTGGTGGGTGGTGGAAATAGCTTATAACTCTTGTTTTGCTGCTGTTTTGTCTTGCTGCTGCTCAGTTCTTTAACTCAAAGAATAAAGACCACTTTCCCATGAGACTTCTAGCAGATGTTGTTTATGGAAAAACTCCAGTGGCAAAAAAAAAAAAAAATCAATTTTTTTTCTATGTACTTAGTTTAGCCTAAGAGTCTGAGGAACTCTTTTTTCTTTTTCTTTCTTTTCTATTTTTTTTTTATTTGGGGAATGATTTTTATGTATTATTTGTAAACCTGATGTGGTGCAGCTCTGAATCATTTCGCATCTCTGAGCTTACAAATTGTATCTGTCATCTGTAATTTTTCTTTTTGGTGTTACATACTAAAGCTTCTCTGTAGAGTTACTAGATAGATGGGAGACCCTTTTCCCGAGAGACCTGGTTAAACCCTGGCCTCCTCCTGTGCCCCAGTTTCTTTGTTAGAGATGCTGCTGGTCTGCTGCTGCTCGGCATTCGGTGCTGTTGGTATCTCTGTTATGTGTGGTGTTGAAATCCAGGGGGCTGTTATCTTACCAAAGTCATGTGGAAGCTCCTTAAGAAAAAAGTCCCTCTATTCTTCCCATACCACACCTTTGTCTCAGGAAAAAACCTGTTCTGGGCAGAATTTCACTGTTCTATCATTGTTTCTATCATTATGCAACCATAAGCCTGAAAGACACTTGTTTGGTCAGTGGCCAGTAATCTGTGGAAAGACACGATTATCATATTATGCCTCTCTTTAAATTTGTGTTTATGGCTGCTTAAGTTGAACATATATAGGAGCTTTATTTCCTTTTTTCAAATGCATAGATCTCCTTGAGTTTGGAGAGATGTGGTGGGATATCTCACATGGCTGGAATGCTGCAGTGGATGAACACAGGCTCTTAAGGACAGGCCAGGAAGGCAAGGATGGGGGGTTGCCCTTCGAATGAGAGAGCAGCAGGAATATGTGAAGTTTTGCTTTGGGATGGATGATGTGCCAGCTGAGGGCAGGTTGGGATTAGTGGATGACATTGTTTTGGGTGTCTGTTGTAGACTGCTTGATCAGAATGAAGTAGTAGATGATGCCTTCTTCAGATAACTGGAAGAAGTCTCATGTTTGCAGGCTCTGGTCCTCAACGTGGGCCTTGAACCATGAGACCTGGAGGGACAACACAGCAGGACATAAGAAATCCAGGAGTTTTTATACTTAAAACCAAGAAAAGACAGGTTGAGATGTGAAGGTCAGGGTTGCAGTAGCTATAGTGACCTTGGTCACCTTGGCTGTAGAGACCATGAAGTGGAGTCCAGGATCCTGAGAGGAAGGAATAGGACAATAAACAGCATCTTGAGAAAACAAACTTTAGCGTGTTTAGGATTCTGCTTGGAAGAGGTTGGTAAAAAAGACGTTTATGCTGCCATTCAGAAGGACAGGGAGAGGCTGGGGAAACAGGCAGAGAGGAATCTCATGAAGTTCAGTAAAGAGAAATACACCTGCACCTGGTGAGAAAACCCAACTCTCCAGTATAGGTTGAGGGCCAGCCATCTGGAAAACACCTTTCCAGTAAAAGGCCATGGGTGACCTGGTGGACAAGTTAACTGTGAGCCAGCAATGCTCCTTCATGGCAGAGAGAGCCAGCAGTATCCTGGGCTGTGCTGCACAAAGCATTGCCAGCAGGTGATTCTTGTCCTCTGGCTAGCTTTGGGGAAACAGACCTGGAGTGCTTTGTCTAGTGCTGGGTATCCCAAAAGAAGAATCGTGGACGTACTGGACATACACTGTAGGGCCACAAAGACTGTTAAGGGCTTGGAGCATCTCTCAGGAGAGCAGGCTAAAAGAGCCAGAATAGTTCAGCCTTGAGAAGAAAAAGGCTCATGGTTGTGTATAAATATGTGTAAATCAGCTTGAAATCTTGCTTGGGGTGCCCTGTGACTTTACAAGAGGCAGTGGGCAGAGGCTGAAACACAGGGAATCGTCTGAAATATGAAAATACTTTTTTACTGTGAGGATGGTCAGACAGTGGCATGGGTTGTCCGGAGAGGTTGTACAATCTCTGCTTATGGAGATGCTGTAAACCTGACTGGACGTGGTCCTGGTGATGCCTTTTCCTGGTCTTAAAATTAAGAGAGTTGCACACAGTTAGGAGGGAAAAAGGGTTTTTACCTTGGTATTTATTTAAGGATCCTTAGGTGTGATGAAATGCACATCGAAATGCACCCCGATGTCCCCACCGAAGAAAAAATGGCCCCTCTCGATGTGATGAGTATACAATTATATGCCTTGCAAAAATCAGCATATCTATCAAAGATTCCCCAATGAGGGACTTGGGTGAGACCCCCCACCCAAGGGACCCTCCCCCTGGATGGGCCTGTCTTTGTTTACAGAATGTGTTCTGGAGAGGACCTTGGTTTCTTTGGGCTTTTAGAATGTTTAGTCTCTAAACTTAACAAAATACTAGGTCTAAGGGGAGTTATCGAACTTAAAGAATTATAACTATGTAAGCTAAAGGCACAAGGAATATATAAAGCTATATAAAAGAGTGTAAAAAGGGGGTATAAAAGAAAAGCAAAAAATCATCATGGCATCACTGGGTGACCTTCTCTAGGTGCTTTGAGCAGGGGTTACACTAGGTGATTTCTAGAGCCCCTTCCAACCTCAACTGTTTTATGGTTCTGTAGTGGGCATATCAAAGATATTGCCTGTCCTGAACTTGGGTGTTTTTAATGGCACAAATTGAGTTCTCGTGGTTTTCACTGTTTATTCACCCTCAAAATGTTTAATTGTTTTACTTTCTACATTGATAAGTGTTACAGTGTTTTTGCACATCTTGCTGTAAACCCTTAAAGAAACACCACTGTATGATTTGAACAAGCATGTATTTACAGTTAGTGTCAGAGAGAGAACTGTGCCACTGGGTGAAGCTGAAGCAGACTGTACACACACAATAAAAGTAGTTTTATTGAAAGTTTAAGAATTTTTTCAGTATGACAAATGCTACTTAAAATATTTGCTAACAATACCTGTAACTTTGCCCCTTCAATATCTCGAGGATATGTTACCTTTTGTAAAAACCTGTTGTGAGTATAGTCAATTAGTACTAGCATGCAGTACTAGTATGCTTGAATTATTAAAATCCATAATGGTTTGTAGAGAGGCAACATTGAATCCTTATATTAACATACCTCTAAACTTAGAGCTCTGTGTTGAAGGCTACAAATAAGTTTATTACCAGATAAGTATCTCTAGGTTTTCTCCTCTTAGTTTCCAGATTTCTTCTATTGTATTGCTTCGGACTTGAAGAAATACTTTACCTTTTGACATCAAATATGAAAGACCACAGTCTGATGGGAGCAGAGGAAAAACTTAGTCTGCTGTTTCTTAAACAAAGGAAAGTCGGAGTCTTCCCTATTCGTGTCCCTGTGATTGTTCCGAAGATTTTTGAAGTCTGCTTGGTTCGAAATATTTTCTAATGGCAGTTTTTTTGGTAGTAACAGCTCAGCTCTACTGATTTTTGACCTGAGTTGAAAGAAAGTAATTAGGTGGTTACGTTTCAATACCTTTAACTTTTTTATTGTAAGGGGTGTACTGTTGTAGTAAACTGGTAGCATTCCCTTCTTTTTGTGAGGTACATAGGTGAGATGAGGTTTGTGGGCAGGGATTATACATCTGTACCTCTAAAATAAATTTTATGATTATACATAGTTATTTTTCTGATTATGTCAGTTGGTCTAAAAAAAAAAACATTACCTCCTGCCAACAATCTTGTATACTGGAAAAATGCATGCTAGAAATTCATTAGAGAGATTAACGTGGGCTTTGGTTGTGTTTTTTTCTCCAAATGGCAAATGCATTTAACTGCAATGAATCCATATTTCGTTGTAGCAGATGTTTTCTGGCCTCTCTTAAAGGCAGAGGTAGTCCCTTTCGCCACTGTGCTCTGACATGGAGTGCTCTTTAACCTTTGTTGCTTCTGCTTAATTGACATACAAGAGAAAGTAAATCCTTGCCTGCCAGGAACAGTATGAGACAATGTGGTCAATGCATTGTTTGGTAGCGCAGCATTTTGATTCAGTGCTGCAGTGTATTGGTTTTTGAGAGTGGATAATCTCCTATTTGTTTTTCAAAAGGGATGTAATAACTGAGACTAGGACCTGCAATTGGCCCATCCTTGTTAATGGTTCAGAAAATGGCAGATGCTTTGAAAATAGGGCATCAGAAGTGTAGCAGGTTGATGCTGAATACCAGCTTCAGTGAGGCAATGGTATCGATTTTGCTCTGTCTTCTGTAGGCCTTCCCCCACAGCCCTTCTTGCCTGGCTGATCTTTCTGTTGGGCTTTCATTTCAAGTGTCCACTGGAGGGAGAGACAGCAGTTGCAGCATCTGGTTCTGTTTAGGATATGGGTCCATGAACTGTGGTCTTTCATTAATACTTTTCTTTTGTTGTGAAATCTAGTAATTTTATTAATGTTTTGTATGGACACCTGCTTGAATGTCTGCCTCTATTATGTCTTCCATTAATATTCATGGTGACAGAGTTGGTAGTAGAATGTTGTGAGACCAAAGTACAGCTTGAATATATTCTGCATACATGGTTGGGTGTGTGAAACAATCTTTCATCATGCCAAATACGCTCATGGCACATGTGAAGACAGAATTAGAGACCTCAGCTGCATGGAGTAGTTGTCCATTTGCCAGCTTGCCACAGAACAGGCTGGCAGAGGTCCATGTACTTCTGTCCATCACCAGCTGCTGCTGCATCTCCTCGTGGCTCCAGAGGAAGTCCATTAGCTGCTTCTTTGATGCAGAGTCATCAGTTGCATGATGACTGCTGTGCTGCACCATGAGCTAGTCCCTGCCCTCAGAAATTGTTTCATTATCTCAGGGAGTATTTTACTTGAAAATTAAAGTGTGTTGTGCCTGAAGGATCACATGGGATCTGTATTTATGAAACCCTGTTGCCCTTGCCAGCTGTCTTTGCTGGCAGGTGAAAGCAGGTGGAGTGACTTGAGGGATCCTGATGTTGCTAGCAGGTTTTGTGGGAGATGCCAAGCTGATAATGCCCATGCTAGTCTTTACTGGAGTCTGCTGAGATCTCTTTTCACACTTCATGAATCCAGAGTAGAATTCAGCATCCTCGGCATTTTATCGTGCCACTGGTTCGGGTGTGCTTCTAGGGGAAAGGTGTCTTGTTTTCTGTGCTCTTGCTGGTTTTCATCAGCACTCCCACTCGTGCTACTGGCCGAAGTCTCTGGGTTGGATTTTAAGACAATGATGTACAGGACTGCATCCTAGAAAGAGTTTTTTGCTCACAGGTTAGTTGTGGATGTTGACTGAGGGTGGATGTCTTGGGGCTTGAGTGGAGTGCAGGGTGCATTACAACTTGCTGGGAGTTCCAGACTGGTATGTCCATCAGCTGACTGGAGTAGAAGTGATGTTTGAAATCCCACCAGTTAGTGGGATTAGTGTAGGGCATTGAGTGTCTTCTTGGAATTCTTAGCACTGAGTGACCCCTACTGATCGTCTCTCAAAGGCCATTCTGTCGATGACTTCTACAGAAGTGGACTGGGGAGGCATGAGGAAAAGCTCACCCTTACCTCTTTGCCTTTGCCCCTCAGACAGATGGAGGGATGTTCATGTATGCTTGTGTCAGAGCCTGGTTATTAAACCCATCCCAAGGAAGAAGAATGCTTGAATTCAGTGGCGCTGCTTCATGACAGGATTTAATCTTCGTTTTCCTCATAGTCTCCTGACCACCATGCAGTGGGTTCACCTAAAGTGAGTTGGGCTTCCTCTGCTCCCACTGAAGCCATGCAACAGTGCAGACAGAGTAACTTCTAGGGGCCTTGAGCAAGGGATGCGGGACCTCGTTAGGGAGCAGCTGTGTTGCAAGGTTTTTTAATGGATTTGATGCCTTATCTCTTGTTCACTGCTTTGCTTACCAAAATCACCTCTTCTACTTGTGTTTGTCTCAAGAAGGACCTCAAAAAAGGTCTTTCTGAGGCAGTATAAAAAGTGTGGGGAAGGATTGACTGTAATTTTACTTATCCGATGACTGAAGGAGGACACGTAGCTGGTGATTGGAAGTAAACAAATGAAGTGGTGTCCCCACTGATTTTTGTTTACAATGTAGGAGAAGAAAATGGAGCCTGAAGTAAGATTTGAAACGAGAATGCATTCAGGAGTTAAACTGTGTTTAAATTATTATGTGCCACTTCTTAATTCTAAAGCACAGATAGCCTTTAGTTGGTCATTTGTAAGTTTGGAAAATGGGTGAAATAAATACAGATATACTTAAGAAACAGAACCTAGTAACATACTCTGTCTTACAGCTTACTTAATTAATTTTAATATAATAATGTAGTTGCCCGAGGAAGCCTTAATAGCTGAGGCAGCACGTGTATGTGGAAAATCCCTACTGGTGTCTAAGGGAAATTTGACATAAGAGCACATGCTTACAAATTCTTAATCTTGTCAGCAACAACTCAAGTGCCTGCAAAAAAACCCAGAAACTGAAGCAAAAAACCAACAAACCCTCATCCTATCTGATGTGTATGTAACCATGAAACAAATTAATTTGCAATTTTCTTTCTCCTTTATCTTATTCTAATTTCTACTGCGTATGCTGGCCCATTGTGAGAATTAGGCAGTAGATTAGTAAAGGTTCTACTATTAATTCCCTTTGCTGCTAGCAGTAGCCTTTTTATGGAAATGTTTTGCTTAACACAGTAAACATTTAGTTATGCTACCTGTGCCAGATGGGTTTGGAGTGTGATGTGTCTCTAGCACTGCGAAGGCTCTAGCAGCTCAGATTTTGCTGAAATGTTGCTCCTCCCCTTAAACAGCATTAGCTGCAAATGCGTCTTTGTTCCCTCCTATGTGTTTTCTTTCAATAGTCTATTGTTTTCATGTATTACCATTTATGGTTTTTTTATTCCCATCAGCTAAGGTGCTGAATTTTCAGGGAAAATTCTCAGGTATGAATGTTCTTTGTTTCAGGAGTGAGCCATTGAACGAAATCCAGAGATATGTTGTCTTGGCCACTTGCACGGAAGAAAATATCCTACTACTTTGGCTTAATTCTCTTAATTTTTTTTTCCTAGAATTGAGTGCCAGTTGTAGTGGTATTCTTAAAAAAAAAGGTATAAAAAATGAGGACTGTGGGACCACACTGTCTGTTTATACTTTTCAGTGAGTCATGCACTTATATGTTACTTTCTTTTCTTCCGTTGGCTGACATCGACCTACTTTTGTCAGAATGAAGTTTTTTTTTAAAATATGTGTCTGGGTGAGAGAGACTGGGTTAGTTTTCCAGTGAGAGAAGGGATCTGTTGAAGATGTATGTTCTTAGAAAATCCATATAATAGAAGCCTCTATAAATTCTTTGATAGCAGGAAAAGCTTCAATTACAGATTCGGAATTGTTACTAAATAGCAAGTTGTAGGCTACTTCAGTGCTTATGCTCATGGCATTATTTTTCTCATTGAGGCACTATTAATTAGGCTGGCTAAACTAAGCAGCATTAAAAGTGTTGCCAAGATACTCATAGAGACGTTGGGTCTGCCATCAAAACCCGCTATTGGAGCCTGCTGGGTGGATATGCTGCTCTGGCCAACAACCCCATTGCACTTTGGATTGTGTTAGAGCTTATCAAATAGAGGCAGAATTGTGTTAGATACATCAAATTATGAACATGTTTCCTGTGGCATGGATTTAAGAAATTGCAGCTATTTATACACATACATACATACACATACATATATATAGAGAGAGATCTGTTTACGTTTGTTGAACTCTATTGAGTAAGCTTTTAATTGTCTTTGTTCCCTGTGGCCTTTTTGAAAGGTAAAACATATATGGCCAAAAGGAGTTGCTTGCCTGTCCAGCAATGCTTCCGAGCACTAATGATGTGCTGTAGATAAAGGAAGAACACTTACTGAAATGGGAGTATGATGCACTAAACATGCAAGTGAGTGAGTCCTGTAGTTTAAAGGAAAAAAAAACAAAAGGGAAGTTCGAAGAAATGCCATTAATGTAACTGCAGTTTGATTTTATCTAAGAAATTGTGTCATTCATTAAAAATTGTTATGCAAACGGAAAATAAAGCTTCCAGTTAATTTGTCTTTTAAGTAGTAGTTAGTTAAAGAAACAGGGATGTCTTTAAATATTGTGTAATATTACTTGTTGCGCACATGCTCTGCACATTTAATAAATATATACTGCATTGACACATGGTACTGTGAGGGCCCTCAAACCTTCCTAGGGATATCCAGCTCTTAACAGGCTTTTGATGACTGTTCTGTCTTTTAACCATGTTCCTTCTGTCTTTGCTCACTTGCCATTGAGTATCTGTCAGGGACAACTGTTGCTTAGGATAAGATTTGCAGTAAAACGTCAATATTTATAACTGTCATGTAGTTTAGCAGCTACACACTGCCTTGAGGAACACATTTTGGCAAGTATTTATTATGGAGTGTTAGGACAGATTGGGATTTCTTCTATGGAGTGTACTCCTGCTATGTTTTCACAAAAGTGTCTTTAAGTGCTTTTCTAAGCTTCTGATGGATTCTTGGTTTAGTCATATTAATAAATATTTAGAGAAAGGGCTACATTTGTGTTAAGATAAGAACGGTAATGATATGAAAATGCAGTTACGAATCTTCTGAGGACAATGAAGGATTAAAAAGCGTGTGTGGCTATTTTAATTGGAATATATGTTTTTAGGGAGCTAGAAATGTGGAACTAGAGGGGGTTTTTTACCTTCCCCTTAACATTTCAGCTCTGTTATAGAACACTTTTAATATGGGAGAGAGGGGAAGAGTGCCATTCTGACTCAAAAATGCCTTTGAGATTTCACATTCAGGTCTGGTGCATCTTTTACTGCTGAGTGTTTATAAACTTTTTAAAGCTCTATCCTTCTTATTGCCTAAAAGGAACCCATGTTTTTGAGAGAAAACACATTAGTTTCAGTTGTATTTTATTTTTCTGTGATACAGTGTATATTGAAAGATTGATGCAGAAGTGCAAAGCTTTGCACTTAAAAACCTGATTTATGATCTTGACCACACGACACTCAAAATAAGATTGAAAACCTGTATTGTAATACAGATTCATGAGACTGCTTTTATCTTGTGTCCTAGTAAGATGCCTTACTGCCCCTTTTTCTGTCAATCTAAGTCATATCTCAGTGACATTTAGAGCACATACTCCAGCACCTAAATAAAATAAAAACTAAAAGAGAGGTTCTGATTTCCTAGATGGGATTGCAGGTGATTAAATGTAAGCAGGTATCCCAAATTAACCAGTATCTTCCGGTTACCATGCGGGGGCAGACCCATGGGGTGTAGGCACCCACACATGCAGCAAGCGGGTGAGACACACGCGTTCTGACTGCTGGGTGAAACTCCCTGTGCACTCCTGGGGCACAAAACTCGCTCACAATTTGAGGAGTCCGTTCAGTTTTGATCAGGATGAGTTGTATGTAGAGTCATTTCATTCTGCTCAAATCCTCACCCCTTGCAGTGACTCTCCTTGAAAGGCCTGCCTGGGAGAGGGGAAAGTTGCGGTAAGAGCTCCACAGCTTTCTTAGGAATGCCTGCATCTCATCAGGTTTTAAATTATCATTTTTCTCTTTCCGTCACCAGCTGCTCCCACTGCCTGGGGCTGACCTGGCTTTCAGCTTGGACTGTTTGATTGTTGTTCTGTTTTGGGTGCTGCCAGACCCCTTGAGCCCATAGCTGGGGGTCAGGGAAAGTTGCCATCCTGTCTGCGTTGTGTGCCTGTGTCCTCACTGTGGACAGGGCTGGGGTAGGTTTTTCCTCAAGCAAAGAAGACCTGAAATTGTGTGTATCCTGCCCAATTTTCATTAGTCCTTCTGAAACTGGGCCACGGAACAGAGGGTGTTTGAGGCTGGACAGAAAGCCTTCCTGAGGGAGGCTGGTTCTGTAACCTAGTTGGTTTTGGTGTTCACCAGTGAAGAAGACCTTGTCAGCACGTCTTCGTCAGTTTTCTGGATCTCGTTCTTCGGCAGTGTCCCTCTGCTTTAACTTCCTAATCAGCTCTGGTATGTAATTAGGATGCTTTTAATTATTCTGCCTGGTAGCCTCACCCCATTAATGACTTGAAGCTGGCACTCTGGATTTTGCTAGTGTCTATCTGCAATGATCTTTAACAGCAAGCTTTATGGATTTTTTTTTTATACATAAATTTTCAATTTAGGTAAAACATAGGTTATAGTTTGTTTTAATTTTTACATGCAAACAAAATGTTTGTTCTGATACAGGTCTGAAAGAGGTCTGCGTAACTAATGCCATGCAATAGCTTTAATTAGCTCACATTTTGAAAGTGATTCCAGTTTTTCCTCATCATTTATCATGCCTATATGTGAGTTGTGTGAATATTTTCTGACATGTAATTTTTTCTTTCTTTCAGCCTTTCTTCCAGCTTGTGAAGTTACGGAAACTTGGACTTAGTGATAATGAAATCCAGCGGCTCCCTCCAGAAATAGCGAATTTCATGCAGCTGGTGGAACTTGATTTGTCTCGAAATGGTAAGCTCCAAAGTTAATTTGTTTGATTCTATACTGTCCTATGACATGGTCTAGAAAACTGGGTTAGTTGGGTTTTTCTGTCTCAGCAGTTGTTATCTATGTCCTGCAGAACACTTTTTTGTGTAATTCATGGATTTTTCTGTAGTTCTAGGTGGGAAGGAGGGAAAGGGCAGAGGGGAGCTTGTGGTAGAAATACAGTAATAAAATAATCCTTGACTGTAGTTCTGCATTTCTGAGAGCCTGCTTTATTTTCCAGTTTAAAAAATGCTTTATGTGGTAGATAGGTGTATCTGTCGCAATGTTGACTTCTTTTCCCAAGCTCTCTGAACTGCCTGGCATTTAGAGATGGAAAAAAACCAGAAAAAAAGAAAAAAAAGAAGTTGAAAAAAAATAAAGCTGCTTTCTGTCCTAAAAAAAGGACTGCCTGTGGGTTAGAAGTCCAGTTCTTTATCTCTGCTCTGCTCTTTACCTGGGATTAGCAAGAGGCAGAGTGCTGGTATTTCTAGTTGTACTTCTGGAAGAAGAGTCGTTCTGTTTGTCATCTGCAGAGATAAATTCAGAAAAGAATGTTGGGAGAAGCTATCTTTTAAAATGTGTTGTTGGAAGCAACATGGGTTTATCATTTGCTTGCAGTGCTTGTTGCATGTATTGCCCTGCATTGTGATGGAGTGAAAACTTTTTTCTTTCGGTGGTCTGGTGAACTTACCAGTTCTACAAGAAGTTCAGGGGCTGGTGGGTCACCTTTAAGCAGCCTTATGACCCAGTGATCTAGAAACAGTGAATCTGTGTTACCAAATTAGAGCAACTGTCAGCTATTTTTGCCTCCTTACATGCGGTGGATGTGCACAAAAATGCTCTCTGAGCTGTGGTGGAAGGGGTGGGAGCGATCAAGTTTGTGTAACCTTGTAAATAAATGAGGGTTGTAATTGAATATTCCAGAAAATAAATAGTGTAGCGGAGAGCCTTTTTTTCTTTATGATTTAACTTCACATTGACTCTTTGTGAGTGAAGAATATTCTGTTGCTACTTCACCTTTCTGTAGCATATTTCCTTTATTTGTTTGGTGCTTTAAATTCTATATTTATCTGATAACATAATCGATGAAGCGTAATGAGTCTCCAGGCAAGCGCTGAAAAATTTCTGTTGTGAACCATATAATTTTATGCACATTTGGAAAACCTTTTAAGAGAAGAAAACTGGAAAAAAAACAGAGACAGAAGAGACAGATTAGTTAAAACATTCTAGAAATACATGAACATTAGTTGATGTGGTATTTGGCTACCAAGTTTGGCTGAGTTGGGTGCTGTCAGTGACAGACCTTATACAAAAAGAAACCCTCTGTTGGCTTAGTAATTCTCTTTGCAAATGAATAACTAGTTGGAAAAGAGCTGGTGGATCAGAGCCATGTGAACTCTTGTCAGCCTGACTTGGAAGTTGGCTTGAGAACTCAACTGTAACAAGAGCAGATGGTGTGAATGTTTATGGCTGGGTAGATGCGTGTGTCATTAGAAGTTACTGCACAGGGAAGCATTCTCTCCAGTGATGGGTTGAACTAATGCAGGTGGCAGGGAGCAGTTGCTTTCCTGTATCCAAGGTTCAGTGTTAATTACCCATTTTATTGCATTGCTTTCTTTTCTCTGTGGTTCATTGCAGAAGGTGACTGATACGGTGGTTTCCCTCTGCGTAATTATGTCACAGTTACTGCATGACTTGACTCTTCAGATGAAAAATGCACTGTGCAGTGTGGTGCAGGGGGGCTGTGGCAGAAGATAACTAGTATTACTTTCTGCTGTTTGGTCGTTTCATGGTTGTCTCATGGTTCTCCAAATCAAAAGGCAAAACACACACCATCTGGGATGCTGCAGGGGGAATTCTCAGAAAAGGTTTTTGAGATTTACAGTATTTTAATTTATTAGCTTTGTATTTTGAACCCACCTTCCAGTATGTCTCGTTCTAAACCTGCTGCAGTTTTGTCCTGTTCAGTGGTTTGCACTCCAAAAGGTTTTGTTTTTCTAACTGCCCAAAACTACTTAGAAAAGAAAAAAATAGGAACTCTTCGTATTCCTTTCAGGCAGAGAAAAACAGCCCTGCTTTTCAAAATGCAGTATGCTGCATGAATAGGAAAGTGTGATGGTGACATCTGAGCTTGGGAAATAAGAGATCATTGTTCTGGTTTTTTTGTTGTTCTAGTTGTCTGGTTTGGCGCACTAATTGCCTTCAGTTCTGGCCGTTCTGTTTCCTCAAGAGCTTAAAAACACAGATTTAAATTCATTTAATTTAAATGAATTTAAATTAAATTCCTTTAATGTTCTCTGCACAGGAATAGCTTTTTCTATTTTAACCTCTCATCACAGAAGGAGGAAGGAGTTTTGAATAAACAGGGTACTTCCATTTCCCCCATAATAAAATGGTAACATATCTTCCTTTCTCCTACTTTATAACCCTTTGGTCAGCATATGATCCTTGAAGCCATGTGAGATGGTGGGTATGTCATCTGGCTGGACATGGGTGCTCTTCCAGGCTGCAGTGGCCAGCTGTGCTTGGAGCAGCAGTGAGGTGTTGAATCTAGAGGAGGGATCAATCCCTCCTGATTTTGCAGGTATCTCTGGATACCTGTGCCGTGCTGTGTAATAGCCCTGCTTCGTAGGCACTCGGGAAAGGTCCATAGGGAAACTCTTAAATGTGTCTCTCTTAAATTCTCAGGTGTTTTAAAATGCCAAAGACATGCTAGTATATGTTGAAAATGTGCTACAATAATTAATTCTTCAAGCAGTTTCTTGGTTAATGAGTAAATCTAGAACTACAAAAATCTTTCTAAGAAATAAAACGAAAAAGTCTTCAGCAGATGTAAATTTGATGCTCCCTGTGTATGTGAGAGAAGTCTGGGGGAGGGTAAGGATGGCCTTGGTGGTGCCGAAGGAAAAGGGTTTGGGAAGGTAAGCAGCCATATATTCTTAAACTTTTCCTGGATTATTTGCATGTTGGTGCTATTTCTTATTCCCTGCAAGGCCATGTGTTCGTGCAGATTTTCCTAGGAAGCATTCCTGCTGTGCTTTTCTAGTCTGGCTGAGGCTGTTATTTGTGCAAAGATTGAGTGGATGAATCAAGGACTGGAATATACTAGGGCAGAGAAGCTGTGCTAGGAAACAGCATAGTGGTGGTGAACACTTTGAAGGTTATTTGGCAATCCAGTTTCTCTCTGCCTCTTGGTATCAAGTTGTTCAAAAAGCTGATGTACTCGTTCTAAGGCACAGAAAACAGACTTGTAGGGTTTCAACAGTGAATACCTGAGCTTTTGACTTGCTGGCAAAGCATGTCTGGAACTCAGAATATTCCCTGAGATAGATACTCACCTGCTGTGTGTCTGAAACTACTTCTGGTTTCCTCAGACTCCTCAAGCTTGGTTAAATCTTTTCCTGGATTCTCATATCGTGGGTGAATTCTGTGAAGACACTGGGTCACTGAAGTATTCTTGCTTGATGACCCTAAAGTTTGGGTAGGGCTCCAGTGCTTTGCATTGAGCTCCAGTGCAAGTTTTTGCTCTGCATGACAGAGGGACAGCTTCTGCTCTAAGCACAGTCAGAAGTGCCTGTGTGCTGTTTTTTTTTCCCCACAGTACTTGGACATTCCCTCAGGCAATTCCTGAAAGACCCCGTGATTCATAAAGTGCAGTCTCCCAAGGTGGAAAGACGTGCTTGAAGTTCTGCAGTGCTTTCCTGGTGCCTGGACTGGCACTTCATTAAGCTTCCCTTTCTTCCAAAGGCATGCCATGTGTTTCAGATCCCTGGGAGTTGTCGAAGGCTGCTACCCATGCTGCTCATCCCCCAGAGATTTCCTTCAGGGAACTCCATCCCCCTTTTTCTTCTTGCACAACCCCTGGAGGCCAAATACGTAAAGCTTAGGGCCGTGCCATCCCAGGTTCATTAAAATGTTAATGGCTTTTCTTGTTCTGTAGCTCCTTCTAGACAGGAGGGGCAATGCATAAAGTTTCTGTAGTTAATTTAATGCATGCTGATATTGGGGATTATGTATACTATGTATGTATGCTGTGTTCTTGCAGAGGTGGTGCAATCCTTTTTAGTATCCCTTTTCTTCCAGAAGAGGGTTTTTGTTTGCCTTTGACAAATATTTGTTCCTCCAAACTCTACTGATGTGTTTTTGTCATGATATTGCATGTTCCTTAAAATGCCCTGAGGGTGTCAATTTAACTGTTGTATTCTTATTTGAAAGAAATTTCTGTCCTACACACATTTTCTCTTAATAGGTGTGCTGTGGAAGCCAGATTTTGTTCCTAATGTCATACACCTTTAACAGCCATTGACAGATAGTCAGCAGCTTGTTTCATCGAGCTCTTAGCATAAAAAGAAAATCACTGTGAGCTGGGGTGCTAGGCATTAGCACTGGAGTGACTTTCCTACCCTTCCCAGCTTCAGGAGTGCCATTTGAATTGTCCAGCTGTCCACCCCTTTCTCTGATTCAGGCTAACCCCGTTGCTTTTGTAGGAGAGGAGCTTCTTGCACTGCTCTGTCTACCTGTGAGATGCTGTCTCTTGGTTATCAAAGCCTGGCAGGCTTTTCTGCTGCTCCTCTTGCTTCCATGGAATGTGTGTACCGAGGACTTGGTCATGCAGGCCCATAGCATTGGTAGTTGCTCTGTGCTGGCAGTTTTGCATTGACTGTCTGTAGTGACTTTCCAGCTGGCAGCAGGGAAAGGGGCTCAGATGGTGTGTTCTTCTGTGGAAGTGGTCTGTGACCTTGCAGTTTGGTGTTATGTCCAAGCCCCGAGTCTCAAAACTGTGGAAAAGATGCAGGTGTGAGTGCAGTGGGAGAATTAAATGGATTTTTATATTATTGGTAGATAGATTATTCTAGTTCTGTTTGCTGACTCAGCTCTCAGTGGAGCTGGGATCCATTATGTTGTGAACTGAGGAGTGATGTGTTTGGCTGTGGCATCTACTGAGGAAATCTGTGTGTGGGCACATCTTGTTAAACTGTATTTGGCTCTGCATGTTGCTTGATACCAAAATCTCAACATGGGTCTTTACTATGATATCCAATAATCCAATTATAAGAATAATACTGTTTGTTTAATGTGTACAGTTCATATTTAATACCCACCTTAGAGAAGAATTCTGGCTACATGATACATTAGTTGCTACCCATTTTTGCAGTTTCTGGCTAAACTGATCTTATGACTGTATTGATAGTGTGGTTGTTCTGGACACAAGTCTTGTGACATCAGGATATTCTCATTCCAAAAGCCTCTCTCCACACAGTTGCCATATACTGTCATTTATACGAAAATAATTACAGATTTGACTGAAGATAGATATGCTACTTTAGGATTACCGTAACAGTAGAGATGGTTCCTCACAAGCATCTCAATAGCCACTATGCTGTGTAAGGAAAGACTACACTGCTGCTATGCAAGGTCTTGGGCAGGGTCCAAGACTTTGGAAGTCAGTCCCTAGATCAGTGTCCCAAGTGTTCCATGAGCCTTATTCTTATGTTTTCTTTGCTTCCAAAATAGATCACAGCTGCAAATTTAGAAACTTGTATTTTGTTTTGTTTTCAGCTCTCAGGGGGAGAACTCTACAACAATGGTATTTAACTGTTCTACTTTCAGCTGCAGGTGATTTGATATTTCCGCTTTTTATTTGAAGTGTTTCTTCTCTTTAGCCACTTTACAACCTAATTGAAAGCTGTTTAGAGATCTTGGTCATCCTCAGGACACCACATGCATTGTGTGATAGGTAAATTTTATTCAACAAGTCATTAGAGGGCCAGGTGAGCAGGCAGCATCTTTCCTGCAGAGCACCCATCAGTCCATCCTTCTGAAGAGCAGTGTAGAATCTTTGCTTTGCTCTCTGAGACTTGGCTCCCTTGTTTGTATCAGTGCCTGCACATCGGTGCTTTCCCTTTTTAATTCAGCCATCTGCTCTCAAAGGTATACCTGTCATCTATAGTGTAGGATTACTCCCCTTGTGCTCACAGAGTGAGGAAGTGTTCCCCTTTTCTTCTCCCCCACTGAAAGCAGGATAACCAGTATTTTTTCAAACTAGAAATTCTGACGGAGGAAAGGCTTGAACACTTGCTTCAGTTCAGCCTGGCCTGCTGATCCAGCTATTTTACAGTGAAGAGATAAGCTAAGTAGGGAGAAGCACTTCTGAGACTTCTGATCCTGTCCTGCAGCCTCACGTGGACTCCGCTGTCTTGTCTGGCAGCTGCTGGTGTTGCTTTGTGCTCTTGCCTGGAGTCTGGCTGCCCACCTCTGCTGCACTTCCACAGCATCTGAGTGGAGACTTCCTCCAAGAAATCCTCTTCTTCTCTGCCTGCCACCAGCTGCCTTGACATGAATGTGCTGATACAGGTCTGGTGGCAAATAGGAAAACCTATTTGCTGAGAAATAAATGGGAATTGATGCTTGCTTGCTCAGTGGACAAAGAAAAACCCCAAGCCAGCAACCTGTGCCGGAAGGCAGTATAGTTGACAGATGCATCTATTTAGTTAACATATGCAACTGCTGGATGTTGCTTGTTTGTCATCTGAACTGATTTGTGTCCAGGTGAGTGCTTATGGACTAACAAGAATTGCTCTCCTGCTCCTGCATGGACATATCTCATCTGATACCAGAAAGCATCCTGTGAATGCAGTCACTGCAACCCTGGGATGGAACATCCCACCAGAGACTGCTATGTTTTGTATGGTGGTAGAATATCTTAAGCTTCAGTCTGAATCTGAACAGTGACTGGTTTTTGGTTTTGTGGGGATTTCAGGGATTTTTTTGGTGCTAATGAAAGTGAAGCAGACTTGGAGATCAGAGAATTTTTTTGCTGTCTTAGATGGTTGCTTGCTAACAGTTGCGTTGCATGTTTGGGTTGCTTTTTTTTTAAACACATCTAATTCCTTGTAACACACCTTTCTTTGTATTATCTCCCATCTCTCCCTTGAGGTTAGTTTACAATTTGTACTTGAAAACATCATCACTTTAATGTCTTAGGAAGTTTAGAGATCGGTGTACAGCGGAGCGTATTAGAGAAGAAAGAAATACCTACTGCAAATTACTTTTGGACTCTGGAGCTCTGTAGAGTCCCTCAGACGTGTAGAAATTCTTGCTTGCTTTGAAGAAGTGATGTAAAAATGAATCTGGTTTGTGAATCTGCGTCACTAAAATTAATTTGATGTCAGTAGGTTGGAGGAAGAGGAGAGTTTTACATGCAGCAGGAGAACTAAGGTACGGAGAGAAATTACTGGACCTTGTCCTTGAGCAGGGCTTCTCATCAAGGAGAAGAAAGAAGCAGCAAGTGCTGATTGTGATTGAGAAAGAGAAGATTAATGAAATCTTATGATAAAATAGTTTAATTAGAGAAGTCAAGAAAATGTTATTTTAAAATTGATACAGGAAAGTGGATTTTTCCATCATGGCATATTCTACCAGATTTAACTGTTCTTTCTGATGAGAGTTTGCTAATGTACTTGTGTGTGCATCTAGCAATAGTGCCTTCATGCAAATTCAAGGGAAAGCTATGGAAAGGAGCAGGCCAAGTTGGACACAGAAACCTTAGGCCTGCCAGAAGTATCAGCTAGAGTGTTAAACATCAGGCAGTAAATGTAGGAGTGACATAAAATAAGACTTAATTTTCTGGCTAATCTAGATTAGAGATCATAAAATGGTTATCTGCAGACAGGCGTTCTTAGTTCTTGTATTCACAGATTTGCGTGGGTTTCAGTTTCTATTTTATTGAGAAGGTAAGATGACATGACAGTGAAGTTACTGAGGAATCAATCCAATAAATCTGGAACTTTGTTGTTAAAACACTTCAAACACTTTCTGTCATCCACAGCTTCGTAGGTAGAATACTAGTTTTCACATTTTTCCCCCTCTTATTTCTCAGACTAAAAGTATTTAATTCCTGTTATCCTTGAGGTCCAAGGTGGAAATTCTTATAGAAACATTTCCATTAACTCTTCTGTTTAACTCTTGACTGGTGTGTGTATGTGAAGAGGTAGCAGACATAAATTTGTTGTCAAACTTGGGCTCTTCCACTTAATTCACCTGGAACTATTGTTTTCTTGCAATCTGGTCTTCAAGCTCTCCCCTGTCTCTCCTCCACACTTGTGTTTTCCTCCTGTTTTGAATTTACAGCTCCTGATCTCTGTTACTGCTGCTTGCTGCAGCTGAGGATAGTCTGTTGAATCACCACATGCTATCTGTTCAAAAACCCAGCTTGTTCTTATGTCCCTGCACAGTTTTCTTTCAAGTAACATGTCTAATATATATGTATGCATGAAATGCTGTTTTGTGAGGACCTTTTTCCCCCAGTGCTCTTGTCGTTTGGAAAAGGGATGTATCCAGAAGCAGGACAAATGAGACATGTCTCTTCAGTTTCTTGTTAATTATTCAGTAAGGGATTTACTTGAGAAAGTGCAACCTGAACCTGTTGGTGAATTTTCCTTAAAGCTTTAAAGACAGGTCTTAAAAGAGCTTTATCTCTTGTGTGTTGTATATCCTCAGCCTTAGAGCCTGAAGAGGAAAATGTTACAACCTGTTCAAGAGCCACATAATCTCAGTAGACTGTGCGAGAACTGCGTGACTCCTGTCACATTCTGCCCCCAAAGTTGTAGCACGTTACCTAAACAGATTGGTTACTTCTGTCTTCAGGGCTAATAGCAAAGCCTCTTGCTTTTAAAAAAAGGGAAACCTGTCTGATCGTTGTGTATGTCATGATCTCAGTGTAGAAGTGGAGGGAGAGGATGAGTGACCTTCCTCCATCCCTTCCCTTTGCAGGATCAGACCCTTTGGTAGCTGCATTTGACTGCTTTTGGGAGGGTAGAGAGATGTGGTGGGGACATCTGTGACATGGCAGCCTGCTCAGCTGGGCTTTCTAGCTGGAGAGCCCTTCAGAAGGACAAACAAATGCTTACAGCGCAAATTACCACTTGAAAGGTATTTGACAAAATAGGCAGCTTCCTTCCATGTTTAGTAGGGGGAGGAAGTGGAGAGCAGGGCTGGAAAACAGCTTTTCCAAGGGCAGGCTTCTCAGAGATCCCTCTGAGAAGGTGGGTGGCACAGAGAAACCTCCCTGGAAGTGACAAGAGAACCTTTAGGTTCCTAAATCACTTGAGTATTCCAGTGCTTAATGCTTCAGTGGACCTTGTGTGTGTGTGTATGTATAAATACTGTAGTTGAGAATGTATATTATATACGTGAAAAGAGGAGGGTAAAAAAGAATCTGTATTTAATTGGATGGATGAGACCTGGTTTGCTGCTGGTTATCTCTCCTGAGGGGTAATGCTGCATGGATTCACAATCTTTGAGTCTAGAATGGGCTTCCTTGGGTATAAATTTGGCGTAAACTAATCAAATGCTTAACTACATTTATGAATTACTGCTAGTCACTAAGCAGTTAAAGGTGTTTTGTCTTATGGAGAAGTGCTGTGTATACATCTTGGTGGACTTTCCACTATGACCAGGTAAATCAGCTGACTTTTGCTGGGGCATATGCAGTGTGCCAGCTCCAGCGCTCCTAACGCACAGTGCCCTGCGTTGCCTTCATAGCTGGAAAATATGACTGCATCCAGTAGCTGCTCCCTGAAAGACTCTTGAGCGTGGCAAACTCTGCCTCAGGAATGTGGTGCATCTCTCATGCCTGAGAATTCAGCAAAGTTCTTGCAAAAATGCTTTTTACCGATCAGATCAAGAGTCACTGTTTGAGTAGCTCTGGTCTGGCAGGCCTGTCACAGCCTAGGACTTTCCTGGCCATTGCTGTTGTGATATTGATTAGATATTGGAAATTATGTTCAATATTGCAGGATGTATAAAGGATGCTGGCTGTACTGTAGCCTTTGGGTAGATGAAATATTATCAGTTCTTGAAATTTAATATAAAATGTTGGAAAAATGTGCTATACAAAATTCTATCAAAAGTTTAAAAATTACCCTCCCAGCCATTAGAGGAAGAGAAGTGGGGGAATGTGGATTGAGTAATGTAACTGTTGTAAAAATCTTAAAAAAAAAAAAAAAAAAAAAGGAAAGAACGAGTAATTATAAAAT